>CAUYRH010061096.1:0-30050 GCA_963574655.1 Perodicticus potto | reverse complement strand
TTCCTTCCATCCATCCATCCATCCTTCCTTCCTTCCATCCATCCATCCTTCCATCCACCCTTCCATCCATCCTTCCATCTATCCTCCCATCCTTCCATCCATCCTTCCATCCGTTCTTCCATCCTTCCTTCCATCCTTCCTTCCATCCTTCCATCCATCCTTCCATCTATCCTCCCATCCTTCCATCCATCCTTCCATCCGTTCTTCCATCCTTCCTTCCATCCGTTCTTCCATCCTTCCATCCATCCTTCCATCCATCCTTCCATCTATCCTCCCATCTATCTATCCATCCTTCCATCCTTTCATCCAACACTTCTTGAGAGTGTTCCTATGCCAATCCCTGTGGTTATGCAGATGGGTAAGACAGTTTCTCTTCTGCATCCCAGAGCTGAGTGGGGCAGGTCAGAGAGAGGGTAATACACACACAGTGTGAGAGGGGCCACGAGGAGAGAGAACTGCATATTTTTTGCCTACGTCTCTCAAACTTTTTAAACTCTGCCCCGCCTGCAAAGCTTTTGTTAAGCTGTATAGCCTATAGTCTGCATTATGAAAACAATAAGCTGTGTAAAAATATAAAATTGTTATAGTGAACGCATGCTGAATATGCGTTTCAAAGTATTTGCATGTATCTAAAGCAGCACATGATAAAGTGGGGATGGCAATGCAGTGGTGGAGAGCAAACCATTGAAGTTGAATAACCTCACTCCACTGCCTACACCCTTCCGAGGCTTCCTGTTGCTCCAAGGATAAAATCTGAGCTTAAGTCTGAGGATGGCGTGAAGGTCTCTGCACCATCCGGTCCCTATAGGCTGTCATACCCTCTTCTCCCACTGTGGGGCAGCCAGGCGGCCCCTTCTGTTCTGCCTGTTATACTCTCCCTCCGGCCCTTCCCGGGGCGCTCTCCTTTTTATTCTTCAGGTCTCAGCCCAAGAACTCATCAGAAGGGTCTTCTCCGCCTACCCCGTGTATGGACGGCCGATCACAACCTGTAATCATCTGTTTACTTGTGTCGCTGCCAGACTATGAGCGCCACAGCCTGCTCGCTAGCGCATCCCCAGGGACTCGTGTGGTTTCTGGCACAGGGTAGACACTATAAATACATTTTGAATAAATGCGTGTCAGGGCGGCTCTCAGAACGAGCATCTCCTTCCACCAGCCCCGAGAGCCCCGCGGGATCCAGCGGCGGGACAACAGCGCCACCAAGTGGTCAGTCAGCGTCACCCAGGCCCCTGTTCCTTGCGGAAATCTCGGCCACTAGGAGGCCGTTTCTGGCATTTTCGGGTGGACGCTAGTCCCCTAAATCCAGAAACTGCCCTCCAGCATCTCTCACTGCAGAGAAGGACATTGGAAAGCATTTGGCCGCCGGCTAGACAGGCTTCAGGAGTTGCTACTGAAATTCTTTTTTTGTTAACTGATTGGAAACCTTGTATTTCCAATTAAAGGAATTTGCTTTGAAAAGGCCTGTTTGCTTCTACTTTGTTTCTCCAGCTTCGCTTTGATTTGCCGTATTTAATTTGCTTCACTTTCTTCTTTGCTAAATGGCACGTTATTAACATTCCCCGGGGAGCCGGCGGGACTCGGTGCCACCCAGAGACAGAGTACGTTCTGGAAGAGTGGATGATTCTCATGCAGACTCCCCTAGACCGAGCTCTGGAAACCCAGGACGTTGCTGCCGAGGAGCCGCTGGGGACATAATCGGCCTTGGCCTGGAAGCTGCATCAGACCACGCAGGTCTCGGGCTCACGCTGAAGAAGCCCTCTCCGCCTCTCCCCTCCCACCCCCATGTCCGTCACTGCGTCGTTCTCCGCTGCCGCTGGTCCTCTGTGCGCAGAGAGTGACCCTGAGAGCTCCTGGCACCTGCTACTTCCTCCCATTAGTCATCCCTACAAGACGGGAAACCGAACGTTCTCGCTCAGTAAGAACGACGCCAAATGCGCCCCCGGGGCTGTCCACTCGACGGGAACAGCGAAGCCGCGGACCATGCCACTTGCGGCGGTGGCCCGCGGGGCCCAACCCCAGGAGGGAAAACCAGGGCCGGTTAGCGGCGCCCGGACAGTTCAGGGAGGCGAGCGTGCAGGCAAAGGCTGGTTCCCGAAAGGCTGACCTTGGAGGGAGGCTACGGCAAATGTTCTTTACGTACTGAGAAAAATAGATCCCAGTACTCTCTTAAACATTATTAAACAGCATTAGGCATATTTTGTCCCTCGAATAACAGTGGAGGCATTTTTCTCTTCTCAAAGACCAAAGCCCTGGCGCCTCTTTCATTAATGGCATGTGCTTCTACTGCACACTCCTATTTTAATCTCTAAAAATAATAAATGGTACTTTTATCTGATGAATGTCACTTATAAAGAAAAAAGTCAGATAACATGAAACTATGTATGAAAAAAGTGAGAATTCCCTCACCTTACCCTTTTGAAATAGGTTTTCTAAGAGCGATTTGTCGCGTGGTCGTGTGTGTACACGTTCCTGTATGTAAGTACGTATGTAGCATATTCATCTGCACGTATACACGCCTGCACGTGATTTAGGTGTCCAATTCAGCTTTACCACCTAACCATCTCCTCGTGCTATTTCCTGAGCGCAGCTTTTATTGGTCCAGTTCCAATCCCAGGCACACACCTCGGTCTGTGCTACGTTGGCGGGTGGCTGGAAGCAGATTGTCCCAGCTCCCCTGGCACCTCATGGTGGCCTCCCTATATCCCATGCCCCTGCTCCTTGTGTGGAACTGTGTATCATGGACGTGCTGCCTGGATTTTAGTACATGCCTTCCTGCTACCCTCCAGCTTTTTAAAAAGTCCCGTCCTGTCCATTCCCTTCCCTCCTCTTCCCTCTTCCCTTCTCTCTTCCCTTCCCTTCCCTCTCTCTCTCCCTCCAAGGCAGAGTCGACCTCTTGCCTTCCCAGCTGCAATGCAGTGACACCATCATAGCTCACTGCAACTTCAAAACCCGCCTTGGCTCAAGCGATCCTCTTGCCTCAGCCTCCTGAGTAGGTGGGACTACCCGGGCTTGCCAAGGTGCCCTGTTATTATTTTCTATTTTTAGTAGAGACGGGGCCTCACTCTTGCCCAGGTTGTCTTGAACTCTGAGCTCAAGGTATCCTCCTGCCTCAGCCTCCCTGAGAGCCAGGAGTGAGCCACCACACCCATTTCTGACAGTGACCTCATGTCTCTCAGATTCATTTCACCCCAGTAACGTTACCCCTTTATTTTTTATTTTTTAACAACTTTATTGAGGTATAACTTATATGCCATAAAATTAACCCACTTTTCATGTACAGTTAAATTGTTACCCCTTTCTTTATCTCACCCACGCACTATCAGTGTCACCAGCAGCTTCTAGGAGGTCTCCTTACCTTTAAGTGTGACATAAAATTCCAGCTGTGTTTCCTGGTGTGCCTCCCTGTCTCCCAGCCCACCTGCAAACTCTTTCTGCCGGGCTGGTTGTTATCTTGCTTTTCAAATACCAGGCCTTGCTCTTTCAGCTCTAGGGTTTCCCACATTTGGGTAAGTGGAGGATACAATTGCCTCCCCACACACAATTGATCTGTTTGGCATTTTCCGTTGATTGCACGATCATGACCATTTAAGAGTAACATAAGAAAGAAAGGGGTCATTATCAGAAAGGTTGTCACGGTATTTTCACAATGAAATCGTTTTGATATTTGCTTCCAAGTGGGATTGCAAGGTCGGCTTCTGGGTCTGTCTGCCTCTGTCTGGCTCCTCATGGATCCTTTCACGTTCTTCATTTTTACCCACAATTTCTTTTGCATCGATTGAGCAAGTATTTATTCAGGGCACAGTCCTACGATAGGCACTGTGAGGGATGTGGCAATGCAGGGAGCCAACTCTTTTTAGAAGGTGCTAATTGGATTTTTCCCATATAAAACCCCCTATAGCATTTTATTTCCTAACCCTGCTTCTCCCAGTCAACTTCATTTGCCCATTTAATGCAATTTTGCTCCTGAGGATAAGATTCTATTAAGTGATTATTAAGATATTCTGAGTTACTTCAGCCAAGTATGTCTGTAATCATTACCTACCTCCGGGCAGTGGCGCGAGGTGTAATTAGTTAAAGCTCACTGTTACCTCCCAACATCCGGAACTGCAAAATGAGAGCCCTTCCACACAGCTGATCTGTGAGGCCCAGTGCGGCCTGCTGTGTTTACCTAACTCCCACAGATGGAGGTCTGATGAGAGCCAGGGTTGGGTCTGTAGAAATGGCAAGAAATAGTGTGCTGCAAGTTCCCTATCTCTATCAAGCTGTACCCCTAAGGGTTGATTTCCTTTGGTTTCTAAACCATATTATTTAATAATCCTAATCTTAGCGTTAATAAAACAAACACAGAAGACTTCCATGAAGAATTGAGATAGGCTGAAGCCAATCAATTTAGCATCCTCAAACATCTTATTCTTTTATTCTTTCAGAAACATTTACCAAACTCTTACTGTATATGACGCACTAGGATCTATGGCCACAGAGTGGAAAAAGAAAGTAACCACCCTCAAGGGATTTATAATCAATATATAATCGATATAGAAACTACATAGATGGAAGGTTTTGATAAACCTTCACGTTTACTCAAAAAACCTACATATTACTGAAATGTGGCAGGGGTGGGGGAGAGACAGCAAACCTCCAGGTGATTTAAATACTTCATTGATGAACGTCTAATCAAACACCAAAGGCCCTGGGGCTCCAGGGCTCTGCTCTCTCTCTGTGGGTTAGTTGAAGTCCAGGGACGAGGAGAAGCATTTAGTTAGGGGAGGGATGTTCACTGCTTCAGTCCTCACAGAGAGGCATGGATCGCCTCCTTAAAATAAGGCATCAGGTACAAAAACTGGAAAAAAGACATAAGAATTCATGAAGCATTGCAGTATAGGAACATTTAGTATGAAAGAAAATAGTTTTATAAACCCCAGCAGCTCCTGACGGTTTCCCTGCATTACAGTACAATGCAGTAATTTATTTCCATAATGACTGAAGTTCAGGAAAGTTTACCACATGGCTGCCAAGCTGGGGAAGAGGTAGTAATTATTAGAGAATAATTTCCATCAAAAAATACCTGTAGGAGGGAGACGCCTGTAGCTCAGCAGACAGGGGTCTGGCCACATATACCCAGGCTGATGGGTTCAAACCTGGCCTGGGCCAGATAAACAGCAATGACAACTGCAACAAAAAACTAGCTGGGTGTTGCGGTGGGCGCCGGTAGTCCCAGCTGCTTGGGAGGCTGAAGCAAGAGAATTGCTTAAGCCCAAGAGTTTGAGGTTACTGTGAGCTGTGACACCATGGCGCTCTACCCAGGGTGACATAGTGAAACTCTATCTCAAAAAGAAAAAAAAAAAATTCTAGTAATTTAAATCAGTTCTTAAAATGATTTAACTCGGGCTTTTCTTTTTTTGAGACACTGTCTTGCTCTGTTGCCCCAGGTAGAGTGCTGTGGTGTTATACCTCGCAGCAACCTCAAACTCTTGAGGTCAAGCAATCCTCTTACCTCAGCCTCCTGAGTTAGCTGGGACTATAGGCACCCACCATAATGCCCAGCTAGTTTTTCTATTTTTAGTAGCGATGGGCTCTCCATCTTGCTCAGACTGGTCTCCAACTCCAGAACTCAAGCAATCTTCCTGCCTCGGTCTCCCAGAGTATAGTGCTGGGATTGCATTTGTGAGCCACCATGCCTCGCCTAGATCAATTCTTAAAGTAACTCCTCAGTAATAAGACTAGGCGAATTCTAGTTCAAATAAAGAAGTGCTTTCTAGCAATTGTAGCCTCCCTTATGTGGATATGGTAACTTTGAGAGGTGGTGGTTTCCTATGGCTCAGAGGAGTTTAAGGAAAGCACAGACAGCCACCTATGAGGATGCCGGAGAGGAACTTCCAATGTCCACCTAGGGGGCAAATCCAGCCTGCCACAAGTTTTGCACAGCCCAAGAGCTAAGAATGGTTTATACATTTTAAATATAAATTGTAAAATGCAAAGAAATCTTTTCAGGACCGTTGCTCGATTTTGCCTCTACCCACAAAGCCTAAAATGTCAACTATCTGGTCCTTTACATAAAACGTTTGCCAACCTCTGCTCTAAAGAGTTGCTGTTGTCCCCAACTCTGAGGCTGTAGGATCTGAGGCACACTTGCCTCGTTTCAGATGAAGCCTTACTCAAGACGACCCTGTATCAAACCTGCTTCATTTCCCGGGTAGAGGGGCCCTGGATGAGACTCTGACAGTGTTTGGAAATCACCCTTGATCTAGTGAAAGGGGATGCTTGTTGGGAAATCCAAATACCAGATTTCCAACTTCTTTTCTCATTCTTACATATTAAATTTTACACTCTCAGAGATGATTTATTGACTGGAAGGAAAGACAACTCTCCACACTCTGCCAGGCAAACAAGAGAAATGACATTTTAAAGCCACACGGATCTCCCCTTGCATCAGTGCCAACTGGGACAACATTTCTGGGGGCATCCTGCAAGGACACACCCATAAATCTGGGACCATTCTTCAGGGTTCCACCAGGGAAGGCGGCAGAGGTAAAGTCCACCTTCTCTGGGTGGTAGACTCGAGGGCAGGGACCACCATGTTAATTTTACCCTATAAGAGAAAATCCCTTAGGAAAACAAACATACTCAAAACCGACTTTTTCCCTCCTTTTTTTCCCTCCAAGTCTGGGGGAGAAAACAGCTTATGGCCGTGTTTTTGAACCTTTTTGATCTTGAGGCACACTTGAACCTATAGTTAAACTACTGCGGCACACTTAAATTACGTTGATCAAAAAAAAAAAGAGTTAAAAAAAAGAATATACTTACTGTGCTTTGAACTTCCTCGGAAAATAATTTAATTAATGATCTTTAACAATTTTCAAGGTATACCTAAGATCCTGTCGTGGCAACCAGGGTACCGTGGCACCGGTTGAAAATCACTGGCTTAGAGCCATGCCAACCCCTCCTGTTCTGCCTTGGCTGAGGGATTATCAGCCCTTGAAAGGCCTTGGTTTCCAGGCAGGAAGAAAAAGGCTGGTCTTGTGGCTGCTAGAGGCATGAGGTGGCGATTTCAGCAATGTCAATGTGATCCTTGGGTCTCTGTGAGAAGGAGAAACCAAGCTGGAAGGGAACCTCACATAGCCCAGCTAATCTTAGCTTCAGGTAATACATTCCATTGCTCAAGCCAGGAGAACAACGGTGTTCAGAGGGTTTCATCATCTCTAAAGACAAACATGTGTTTCAAGTTGGTTTTATAAATCTGTCTGTGTGTACGTCTGTGTCTTCCCAGCGCCAGTGTGCCTAGACACGGGCAGGTCTCTGCAGACAGCAGAGTGCAGAATGGGATGTTCAGAACCACACGTGGTAAGTCTAGTTTAATTGCTTCAAGGAATTGCACGCATGCTCGAGAGCACACTCTGTCCCCAGCTCAGGGCTGGGTGACTCCTGCTCCCGCGTCCCACTCTGCTTGCTGTCTGTCAGATCACCGGGGGTCACAGCAAAGGTTACTGCACAAAAAAGAGCCCGATTCCTGCCGTAAGCCGGATTCTCCCTGTCTTCCATTTCGGAAACTACAAGTGAAAAAAGATTGTGGTCACGTCACATTTGACTAAACTTGTATTTTTGTGACCCAAGTCACTACTGAAAACACCTTTTCTCCCACTTTTGCTGCTTTCCCCTTGACCGTTTTTGTGAGCATCTGTGAGAGGGTAGAAATGTCAAAATGTCATTTGGAGATGAACCGTGATCGGGAGCCTGCAGTTTCCCTCCGCGTCTCAGTGTCCCTTGCTCTCCGTCCCCTCCGCCTTACACCTCCGCTCTTCCCTCTCCTGGTCTGGCCCCGCCGCGTGCTTCTCACTCCCCTCCCAGAGCAGGCTCAGGACCACGTGTGCGGCAAATGACAGCCTGCGTGGGCACATTTCCCCTGCCACAGAGTGTGTCTGGTCTCTCAGCCTCTTTCCTCCCCTCCTTCCATGGCCGTGCTTGACAACTAGAATTCAGGGCAGATGACAGAGCTGGGGTGCAGTACCTTCCCGAGACTGGGACGCCCGTACCTGGACGGAAAGAACCCGGAGCGCCATGTGGCTGCTGCCGCCTTGCCAGCAGACGGGAGGCTTTGTCCTATTGGTAGCTTTGTTTTGAAAGGGGAACAAAAATAATACACCCCCACCACTCCTTCCCCAGCGATCTGGGCAGAGCTGGCTGGCAGCCCTACAGTGGGGGCTTGAGTGCCCCAATTGTTCCCTGCACATGGCTGGGTATGTGGGAGGGACTGGTCTTGGCCACCAGACAGTAAGTCTGATTAATCGCCAGTGGTAAGTGCCGCTCCTATTGCTTTTCTCCTATTTCATCAGCAGATGAGCTCTTCCCTAAAATGATCATGTTTCCAATTCAAATGTTTGTTTTCACACCACCCAAAAGCTTCGTGCAAAGTGATTTGGAGTGATGCATGCCGCACCACCCTGACCGGTGGGTGTGTTGGCTTGGAGGGGAGGGCTGAGGTGGGAATGGGGGGAGGGGAGGAAGGCGGCAGCGTCAGGACCTCACTGCTCTCCAGGAAGTCCTCCTGGATGACGACACCTGCCTTGTGGAGTTTGCAAGGAATGAACGAGATAGGCAGTAAGACGAGACTCAGTGAGTGATACGGATTCCCTTCAACCACCTGGCCAGTTCCTCCCCACGGCTTTCTCTGCCACCCTTCGGGGGCGAATGGGAGCATCTCAGGCTTCAGCTGCAGTGTCTGCAAATAGTGACAGCAATGACAAATGTCCACCATTGAGACAGTAGTGTGGGTCAGCCCGTGAGAGTTGTTTATACCTGTCAGCCCATCCACTAAATTATAACCTCTATCGATCCAATTTGTCAATACAGTGGTATCACCTGGGAGCCATGGAAACCCCATGAGACCAGCAAATGCCTTCTGAAACACCACCGCACCCGAAAATGTTTGCTCCGTGCCACCATAGCGCAAAATGGATTTTAGTTGGAAACGTTTGCAAAATGTTACTTCTTTCAAAATCAGTAATCTATACAAAGTTGTCACCTCCATTAATTTCCCTGTTTGCTGAGAGTTCACAGATCATGCACTCAGTGAACAGGAGAGGCAGCTATGAGTTTCTGCACAGGACTCAAGCTCAGGACGTGGAGTATTAATCCTGAATCTGCTCTCACAAGCTGCATAACACCCGGCTTCTGTTATCCCCACCATCCCGCAATGACTGCTGCGGCTGATTCTACCTAGGACATTTTGTGAGTCTGAGTCAACAAACCCCTTTGGGCATAAAAGAGGCAGCAAACCTTTCCTCCAAGACGGGGGTGTCATTAACATAAGGAGCGCACAGTGGCCCCAAACCTCCAGGTTCATAAGGCCAGTGGTCAGTCATTATCACTCCGAATAGACTTCATGGAAGCGGCAAGAGTGGACTGGGTTTTGCGCGACTGGAGGAACACAGGCTTCCATTCTAATGGAGAGGGATTGGAGAAAGGAATCTGGGAAAGGTTTTCCTGCTTAGAAAATATTGAGGTCTGTCTAGCCAGGGTGGGACATGTAGTAGGGGTGCATTTAATACAAAGAGAGATAACCCTGTGATTGTTGAAATGAGCAGACTTCTGTTGGGCGCCTGCTGTGTGCCACTCATAAGCTGGTGCTGGGACGACAGGAGACCTGGCTCCTGCCCTCAGAGTTTGCCATCGGGTGCTCCAAGTCTCCAGACTTTTGGGAGAATGGAAGCAGTGGAGGGATCCTCACACTTCCAAAAGAGGCATCTAGAACAACCGAAAGATTGGGAACCCCCTGGAGCTCAACGATTAGGGCGTCAGCCACATGCGCTAGGGCTCATGGCTTTTAACTCCACCTGAGTCTGCTGAAACCAACCAACCACGAGGCGCTGGCCCCATATACCAAAGGTGGTGGGTTCGAACCTGGCCCTGGCCAAACTGCAGCAAAAAAAATAGCCGGTGTTGTGGCGGGGACCTGTAGTCCCAGCTACTTGGGAGGCTGAGACAAGAGAATCGCCTAACCCCAAGAGCTGGAGGTTGCTGTGAGCTGTGATGCCAGGGCACTCTACTAAGGGTGACAAAGTGAGACTCTGTCTCTTAAAATAAATAAATAAATAAATAAAGCCAGCCAACCAACCAACCAAACAAACAAAATAGCCGGGCGTTGTGGTGGGTGCCTGTAGTCCGAGCCACAAGAGAGGCTAAGGCAAGAAAATTGCTAGAGCCCAAGAGCTGGAGGTTGCTATGAGCAGTGATGCCATGTCACTCTACTGAGGGTGACATGGTAAGACGCTGTCAAGAAAGAAAAGAAAGAAAGAAAGAGAGAGGGAGGGAGGGAGAGAAAGAAAGAAAGAGGGAGGGAGGGAGGGAGGGAAGGAAAGGAAGGAAGGAAGGAAGGAAGGAAGGAAGGAAGGAAGGAAGGAAGGAAGGAAGGAAGGAGGGAAGGAAGGAAGAAAAGCAAGGATGGAAGGAAGGAAGAAGAAAGAAAGCTTACCAACCCAGCAATGAACTGACTGTTGGATGGCTCTGCAATGGTGGCAGGAGGAGGGTGAAGGGATTTCACCTTTTCCTTTGAGATCCTTGGTTCCCTTCTCCAGACTCCCCTTGGTGCCTGCTGCCTTCACCTGTAGCTGCTGACAGTCAACTGTTCTCTAAAGGGAACAGCCTTGGGTCACTCTTCATCAACACATCCTGGTCTCTTCATTTGCTGTAGCAAACTCCCAGCAGCAGCTCCCAGAAAAGCTTCTGCCTACTTCCCTTGCCTCACCCCCTGTCTCTTATGCAGCTCGGAACCCTCCAGGGGTGCATGTTTATCCTGTTGGCTGTTGTGCTCTTGCCCGGTTTTTCTTTTTTTCTTTCTTTTTCATTTTTTTGAGACAGAGTCTCACTATCCGAGTGCCATGGCATCACAGCTCACAGCAACTTCAAACTCTTGGGCTTAAGTGATTCTCTTGCCTCAGCTTCCCAAGTAGCTGGGACTACAGGTCCCCACCTCAAGGCCTGGCTATTTTTTTTATTGCAGTTGTCATTGTTGTTTAGAAGGCCTGGGCCAGGTTTGAACCCACCTGCCCTGGTGTACGTGGCCAGCACCCTAACCACTGAGCTATGGGTGCAGAGCCCTCTTGCCCATTTCTTGATAGTCTCTAATCTTTATAGGACCAACTCAGATTTTATCTTTCCTGAGAAGACTACCCCTAACTTACAAATTTATTACATTTATCTCAACAAAACACCAATTGAATTCCTTTTCTTCTATCACCTAGCACATTGCCCTATATGTCAGCCATCCTTGTGAACTAAATCCTCAGTATATAAATGGATTTTGATTGAAATTGCTAGTTGGTGACTCTGATTGTAGACCAAAGTTTTATTTTGCATGTCAAAGCCTGTCAGTTGATAGTGACTACCTGGTGTACTACGCAAAGAAGACTGTTGATGCAACATGTTGGTTTAGCAGGAGACACGGTGATTGATTAGTGATGTCTGCTACAGTTGCAGGAGAGGGTGACAACACGCATGCCCTTTTCCCAAAATTTCATTGGACACTTCCAAATGGCACATACTTTTTTGTGGTTGTTAATATAATCCTGTCTCTGATTTTTTTCTGTCAGTATAAGCTCTTGATTGCTATGAGCCAGTTTTTCAGCTGTCTGTTGCTCTTTTCAATGACTTCATCTACATTTGTCCTATAGTTTCTTTCTTTCTTTTTTTTTTTTTTAATCCGCCTCAAGAACAGCTAGGTTAAAACTTCCAGGACCCCCACCCCAGGCCTCTCAAGCCATGATTACGACGTGAGCCTGGGGCGAGACCAAGGGCATTGCAGACCGAGGTCACTAGAACCGAAGTTACAAGGTGCGGGTTGGCAACCAGAGGTGGTCCAGGGAGAGTTGTGCAAGATTCAGGGGCTGTGGCTTGAAAATAAAACAAAATGAAACCTTAACTGCTTTTGTATCGAATTTCAGAAGAGCTCCCTCTGGCCCAAGAGGCTGGCGTTTTTGCACTGACGGTCGCCTGACAGGGTTGTCCCCTACACGTATAGGCCATGTGTCCTATAGATTCTTGGTGGCTTCCACTTGCATGAAAGTTCCTAACATCCATAGCTCTGGCTAAATAATAAGAAAAAAATCTTCTTTAAAAAAAGCAGCTAAATTAAAAACCTTCCACTGATATTGAGAGTCATGAGGGTATTAGAATTTGGAATTTTTGTTTTTAATGCTCTCAGCTTCAAATGCTGCAGATTGTGTGGCCAATCCCGCCCAATGCTGTCTTCTACATTTAATTAATATCGTGTCCTGGATGCTTAACAATGAAGCTCGGTCTGATTTCCATCCAGCTATTTGGAAAGCAAAATGCTTTTGCCAAAGACTAAATATACTTCTTCACATCCTTGCTTGACTGCATGCCCACAGTAAGGAAATTTGAGCCTGAAGCTCAAACCAGGTCCCCTGGCCCTGTACAGACAATTCCTTATGAAATTTCTAATGCAAGTCAGACAGCCACACAGTGACCGGCGATCAAAATCAACTCAGGTAAAACAAGGAAACCTCCTGAGTTCAGGCTGAAAGCAGGTTTTATTCACTACGGGTATTTTTTCATTTTCTCCATAGGATCTAAAAGTGATTATCTTTACAATCAGGGAACACTGCAAAGGAATGCAATCCTCATAAAGCTCAGCAGGTTTCTCTAACCAGAAACAGCCCTCATGGTACCAGGAGCCTCTTGGGATGTCTCCACTGCCACGGGACAGGGGAGGGGACCAGAACAGAACCTGGATGGCAACGCTCTACTGGCAGGGAGGCAGCTGCCATTGGAACTAAGGTTTTTTAAAATCTTCTGCTGGGGCAAAGGCTGGGGAAATGCTAATGGATGTAATGAATCAAGCTTCCCAAGGAAGGGAGCGAGAAGTCCCATTGGCTGGGTCGTTACAACTACAGCAGGGACAGAGTTTTGGAGGAGAAACAGGGTAGAGCGTCAGAGTGTGGCCCCGGGGTCCCTGGGAAGGCCGCAGGGAGGTGAGGAGGGCAGCGGAGGGGAGCAGGGAGAGCCCAGCGGGGTGGGGCCGTGTCCTCAGCCAGACCCTCGCCCTGCCTGAGTCCATGTCCCCTGACTGTCCCAGCCTTGTCTGTGGGCATGTGACTGGGCACCTGCTCCCAGCTCGGCCCCTGACTTAGTCTGCCATTGTCACGGCAACAAACCGTCACATACTGAGTGGCTTAAAACAAGACACGTTTGTTCTCTTATAGTCTGGAAGGAGTCCAGAAGTCCAAAAGGAGTCTTATTTGGCTAAAATCAAGATGTTGGCAGGGTCTTATTCCTTCTGGAGACCACCACCTATATTCCCTGGCTTCACGGCTTCTTCCATCTTCAAAGTCAAAAGTGTAGCATCTGAAAATCTCTTTCTGCCCCCCTTTTCCCTTTATAAGAACTCTGATTACATTGGGTCCACATGTATAATCCAGGATAATCTCCCTATTTTGAAAATATTAGCTTAATCACAGCTGCAAAACCCCTGTTGTCATGTAAGATAACGTATTCATAAATTCCAGGGGTTAGGACCTGGATGTCTTTGGCCTTTCGGGGTCATTATTCTGCCTGCCACATCCCTGGCCAGTCTAACCTCAGCCGCCACAGTGCTGCGCTGCCCCAGGGACTGGGGCTCAGGATCAAGGTGAAGGTGAGCCAGACGGGGCCGGAAACAGCACCATGGCCATCTCTTTACTCTCCTTTCATCTACTGCTCCCACCTGGTTTCTAAGTCGTAACTCCAGGGACAGCCTCCCACCTCTGCCCCGTCTGGATGGACAATTCACCTGGAGCTTGGACCCTCTTCTGCCCATGCCCATGAATTTGGGCACTCCAAGGCATAATTCTTCCCTTCTATGCCTCAAGTTTGGTTCCTCACTAGGGCTTGACAGCTGTCGATAGTTAACAAGCCATTAAGCCATTTTCCCATCTGCTCTTCCTCACCCACTGGCTAGCAGCAGCCCTTGAATTACCATGACAAAAAGGGCCATACCCTGTTGGACATTAAAATGCATTTTTCAGTGAAAACAGTGTTAATAGTCATGGAGTGAAATGGCTGAAATTGTACTATGTGAGGGTTGCCCTTCACCTTGAACTTTATTTCTATGGGAAAAATGCTGTTGAACAGCAGACGTTCATCAGCCGGCTCTGTCTGAATGGTAGTTTTCAGCCACTGTGCTGAGCCTCCTTACATCACCTGGCCCATACCCATGCCTCTGCTCTTGCTCTGCTAAATTGCTCCCTCCTAGGAGTTTTATTATTTCAGTGGTAGCCTCAGCCCCTCACTATGCTGTAGAGACACTGCATGTGCCTCTTTGCCTCACGGAGAGAATTTACAACACTGGGACCTCAAGGTAAGGTTAATGGGAGGATCGGGGAAGTGCAATGAATGATGTAGTTGTTAGACTCGATGTAGTCTTGTATAGCAAATGAGAAAAGCATCTGGTGGTGAATAAATGTGGGGACTCAAGATCGGACATTTTTGAATTTTAATCCTAATTTTTCTATTTCCAACTGTTTGACTTGGACAAAGAGAAGCCTCAGCTTCCCTGTCTGAAAGGGAGATAAAAAGAGGACTGTGGCTGAAACCGAGGGTCACCTCCCCAGCAGCCAGGCCCAAACCCATCCACTTGCCGTGAACGTAGCAACACACGCTCTTCCATGTGCCCTCTCCTTTGTGGCCAGGAATGGCTGTGCCACCCAGTTCTGGCCGGCAGGCTGGAGGTGGAAGTCTCCAGTGTGACATGGGGAAATAGTTTCCTCTGTAGGATCATAAGCATGGCAGGAGATTCCTCTTTCTCTTACTTCTCTCTGTTTGCTTTGGTTGTCGTCTTGTGAGAATTTGATGTTTAGGGCTGTGATAACCATGTCACCCTGAAGGGGAAGCCAAGAGGAGGCAGAGACACCCACCTCTGCCCAGGCTACTCACCTCTTTGTTTTTTTTTTTTGTTTTGTTTTGTTTTTTTTGAGACAGAGCCTCAAGCTGTCACCCTGGATAGAGTGCCGTGGCATCACAGCTCACAGCAACTTCCAATTCCTGAGCTTAAGCGAGTCTCTTCCCTCTGCCTCCCAAGTAGCTGGGAATACAGGTGCCCGCCACAACGCCTGGCCATTTTTTGATTGCAGCCGTCATTGTTGTTTGGCGGGCCCGGGCTGGATTCAAACCCGCCAGCTCAGGTGTACGTGGCTGGCGCCTTAGCCCATTGAACCACAGGTGCCGAGCCTACTCACCTCTTTGTTAGGCGAGAAGATTAAACGACTACGGTTTAGGCCGCTGTCAGCTGAGTGTTCCAGTTCCTCCGACTTAGCACGTTCTAATCTAACCAATACACATTCCTAGGCTCGGGGCCATTATAAAGATTAACTGAGTTGGTGCACACGCAGTGTCTGGCACAGAGCTATCATTCCATAAATAGTGGCCTATCATTGTTATTTTTAATATCCAAGGAAATAAAGATCTGCTATGACTTGCTTTAACTTCCTGCTTGTCATCCTCTGTAGATCACCAATTTATGCCTGTGCTGGGAAGTGAGGTGAAGTCTCCTGTGCTCAGTTGTATTTGTTAAGTAGTTTATATCCTCATTTGGGGCCCTAGAACTGAGTTTCTCAAACCCAGAGGCTGCATCTTATACAACAGTGAGCTCCAGGCCTGGCACATAGAGTGTCTTCAGTAGGAGTTCTCGGTGAGTGGCTGGGTGGATGGATGAATGGGTGGGTGAATGGATGGGACAGATGGATGAGTGAACTAACCTCAAAGCCTTTGTGGAATCCCTTCTCACTCAGCATCAGAGTGGTGGCTTTTTGTTTCATGTAATACACACACACACATAGTGAAAAATGAAATCAGATTTTTGTGGGAAACTGGCACTTCTGACCTTAAAACCCCAACCAACATTGTTTTATAGGTCTACCCAGGGCAGTTTCTACCTGGGCAAAGACACGATTCAGTGACCTCCCAGCCTGACAGAAGCCCGCCTGTCTATCGCTTTTGTGAAATGTCTACAGATGCTGTGAGGCTTTTATATAATGAGACCTTTTCTTTTCCCAAGAGGAAGGACATAATTTGCAAAGAGGAGTTTTGAAAAAATTGCTTACTTAGGAAAAAGAAGAGAGAGAGAGAGAAGTGATGATGATGTTTTTATTATACTATCAGGGCCAAAAAAATTGTTCCCAATAACCAACTTCTGTTGGGGCTTCTGCTAGACAAGATAATCCAATTTCTGAGAGACTATTCTTATTCTCTTATTTGCAAAGAGACTACTACATTTGGAAATAAAAGTTGAATCTAGGTTAAGGATCAGTGCAAGATACTTGTAGCATGCTTGTTCGTTTCCTGAATGGCCCTATGTCTCTCTATGCAAATGAGCCCTGCTGTGCTTGAAGGTAGGTGGTCTAGGCCAAATGAGACTCAGCACACTGTTGCCAGGAACTCAGCTTCTCCCATCTTGCTCTTTTTTAGCGTGTGGTTTCAATTCTCAAGTCTGGCTTCATGCTTCAGATATGGCTGCAGTAACTCCAGCCATTAAGCCTGTCTCCCAGATGGGAAGGAAGAAAAGGGAGGAGGGGAAGAGAAAAAGATAATGTTCCAAATAGTTTTCTCTCTTTAAAGAGCCTTCCCAGAAGTTCCACTCAACAACACGCATTTATGTTTCATTGTCCAGAAATTAGTCTACAGGAACTATCTGTAAGGGAAGCTGGGAAATGTCATATGTCCCCACCATGCATAAACTAGCCCACTAGTAAGGGAGTAGGGAAGAGTGGATGGAGAATGGATAGAAAATGGATATCGAATAGAAGCAACCATCTTACCCTCTCTCTCTCTTTTTTTTTTGGAGAGACAGGGTCTTGCTCTGTCCCTCAGGCTGGACCGCAGTGGTGTGATCAGAGCTCGCTGCAGCCTCAAACTCCTGCCTGCCCCATCTTTATTCAGCTTGCCCTGTTTTACCTCCAAGATCCATCTAAGTGTGACCTCTGATGTGTTTGGGTTTTGGTTTCTCCTGAGATCAATGTTTTGCTGTTAATGTCTATTATCATTTTCTGTCTGGCTTGGCCATTCATGGCATTGTTAGTGATGCGGTTTAACCAGACAACCCCAGCAACTCCCCCAGCTAAGCCTCACTCTCACCTAAATCAGAAGCCTCATGCCTCCAGGGTAGACCACTATTAATTTGCCAACACCATCAAAGACACTACTGTGGAAAAAGGCAAACAACCTGTTACTTGAGCCTCTGCAGTGCCCCGTTTAATCTTTCCCACCTCTATTTCTATGAGGTAAGTACTATGATTAACTCCCACTTTGCAGATGAGGAAATCAAGGATCAGAGAAGTTAAGTTGCCCTAGATCATACAGCTATGAGTGAGATTTAAACTTTGGTACGTTTTAGTTCAGAGCTTTTCTTATGATATGGTGTGTTTTAGTAAGTTTTGGGTTGTCTCTTGAAAATGAGGCTAGGCCCAAACTGGAGCTCACAGAAGTGGGGCCCTCCCAGAAGACACCAGCCCAGACCTGGTGAGGGTCACTCATTTCAGAGACTGCTATTTGCCTGGGCCAGTCTGCAAGACACACTCGGGAGGGGCAGTGGAAAGTGCACTGTTGGTCTGGTGCACAGCCTTGCTGCCGCCGACTTCTCTCCCAGGCTGTCACATGTAATGAGTGATAATATTTGTATGGCATGGGCATAACAGAGGCTGAGGGCTCTACACCTTGGCTGGCCCCATGGCCTTTATTTCTTGCCATCCCTTCAATCCGGAACACAGATGTCCTTTTCCAGAGTCCGATCCAGGACCACACATCCCATTTAGTTGTCAAGTCTCTGAACTCTCCTCCCATCTGTGACATGCTTGGTCTGTCCCAGTCTTTCCCGACCTTGACACTTTTGAAGAGTACTGCCAGGGATTTTTGTAGCATGCCTCTCAAATTGGGTTTGTCTGATGTTTTCTCATGGTTTGCTTAAGCTCAAACATTTTTTGGCAGGATGTCAAAAAAGTGATGTGCCTTCCCAGCCCGTCATCACATCAGGGTACGAAATGCCGGTGTGTCTTATTCCTGGTGATTTCACATTGTCGGTAGGGTAAGGTGCTGTCTGCCAAGTTTGCCCACCATAGAGTCTTTGTTTTCCCCTTCATAATTAATGTCTCAGGGAAGATATTTTGAGGCTATCCCAATATCTCCCTTCAACCTTCTGCACCCTTTTGTGGATCTTGCCCCTGGTATTTTATAGGTGATTTTATGGAGCCCTTGTTGCTCATTTATTAATTGCAATACGTCTGTAGGAAGATTTGTCCTGTCTCTCCCACTTATTTATTTATTCAGTTATTTATATCGTTATTGACCCACGGATATTTATTCTATGGATTATAATCTAATATTTATTTTTGCTCTGACCATTGGAAGCTCTTTCAGGTAACCTCCCATGACCTTTCAACACTTTATCATCCATTTGGGGCACTTTCTTACATTTTGGTATCACCAAAGTCTTCAGGTTTTAATTGGTCAGAATCCAAGGCAAGGGGACAAGGGGAGAACGTGGTGGTTTGATGGAATGAGATTGACTCAGAAGTAGGAGACCTGGTTTTTAGTTCGGGCTAGAGCACTAGAGTTTTAATCGTTTGTTTACACCAGGCAAGATCTTTCATCTCTCTGAGCTCTACGTTCCTGGCTTTAAAAGGATACAGTTGGACTAGGTGACCTCTGAGGCCCTATTCTGCTTTGAAATCCTTGGAAGCTTTAAATTCCTTTCCGGAATTTCACCGAGCACCTTGGGCCAGCTTGTCTCATTGGTAGAGCACTCGCGCCATCTAGTGGCAAAATTAGAGGCCCCCTTTCCCTCTAAGATGCCATCCGCTCCTGGGTCCGCCTCAACTGCAGCAAGAGAACAAAGCCATCTCAGCCCTTCCTCAGCAGACCTGCGGCAAGCTGCCAGATCTGGGAGAAACACATGTTTAATTCATGTCCTAGAAATATATGCTGTGTGAACACGCTGCCACTTCCTATGGCAAAGACCTTAGCATGGTGGGCATGTGGTTACAAAGCCAGGCTCCTGATGCCAACAACACCCAGTGAGGGGCCCTGATGAACGCAACCCAGGTGACTCCCTGCCTGCTCATTGGTTACACGCTGGTCCCTAATGCATTCGGCATTAACACTGGGGATACATGCGGGGTTTCCATAACCTGCCTCCAGGTTCTCCTGCCTATCTGGGGGGATCCTTCACCATACAGAAAGTCCTTCTAGGGTTCTCCTTTCCCTGACATTCTCATCTTAAGCAAAACCCCTTTCTGGTGCCTGTCTGACCCTCAGGATTTTGCATCCTGGAATTTGTTAAATGTCATGAATGATCCCAGAATCACAGCTGACTACCTGGCCGTGCCTCACTCCTCTCATGTGACTGCTTATAATCTGGGTCAGAAATTCTGTGTCATCTGCCTTTACTTTCTATGTCCCGGTGAGGCAAGTACAAATTGTTTTGGTGTCCGTTGTACAGACAAGAAAACCAAGGTTTAAAAACAGGTGAGGTGACGCCCCAGCTATGCAGACGGGGAGGTGGAGCTACAACAAGGCAGAGAAATTCTGACTCCCTTGTTCAGCCATGCAGGGTTTGAGAATGAGCTCTCTTATGGTCTCCATGGAGGGTCATTGGTTCATTAATTTTCACCAGGAACAGTATTGAAAACTATTAGTTGCCTGTGCTTTAAAGAGCAGCGTGAGGGTTTTATCCTTGCCAAGCAAGACAATGGATGTCAGTGGGTGGAGGGAGCCCTGGACTGGGAAGCAGAGAGCCTGGGCTCTCATTTAACCAGGTCTCCACCAAGCCTCATCTGGGAAAGAAAGGGACAGAACGAGGTCCCTCCTTTCCTAGAGCTCCATATATAAAAAGAAAGGACATTACTGATTTGGGGTGTATTTCAGTCTCCCTAACATTGGCTCTATCCAAATAAAACAATTAAATGGGTACATCTTTGCCTAGGAAATATGTATCATTCGCCTGTCCAGTCCAGACTGTTCAGGTAGGTTTATTGTTTTATTGATTTTTAACCTCTTCTCTTTTTTTTCTCAAATGGCCTGCCCTGTTCTTGGTAGAGAATTTCATTTCCAGGTGATAAATTCCTTTAGGGCAGTGATGGCAAATCGGTTTCATCTTGAGTGCCCTTCAAATCAGTGGGCAGTGGCTGGGAGGCCATGTTCTGAGGCTCCATGGGAGAGTGATGGATTAGCCATCCATCCCACCTTAGCTTCTGTGGGCAGGGGCTGAGAAACACGGAGGGCTCAGGCTGTGTCCAGGATAGCACTGCAGACCTGGAGAGGGGGCAAGGACCCTGCCGGGCTCCCAGGCACAGAGCTGGTGAGAAGCACAGCAGGGGTCAGAATCCTGCCTCCCACTCAAGTCTCCCTCTTTATTCTGTGTAGTGGGAAATTAGGTGCTCAGAAGACATTTTCTGATGACGATGATGGTGAAATCGGTGCTGGGGCAGCAGGCTCTGTGTATACCCACAAATTCGTTCCTCCCTTTCTGAGGGATCGAAAGGCTTACCATTTGACAGGAGGTTGACCAGATAACATCAATACATGTATCAAATGTTCCTGTCTCTCTTAAAATATGCTTTTCTCCTCATGGCCAGTCCCAATAGAGACTTCTGAGAGGTGTGCCGTGAACAGCTGACAGGTAGCAGGAAGAGAGGAGGAGCCCAGGGGCAGGTGGGAGGAGAGAGGGGATAGGGAGGAAGGACAATAGGACTGGCCTTTTTGGCCTTACAGTGGATGTCTGAATGAACAATGATGGCTCCTAGCCTTTCAAATGGCAAAGGCACATTCCCAGAGAGGCTACTGTGGAGTGCTGCCACCCAGATGGGCTCGCTGTCCTGTGAAGGAACAGTCTGTATTCCCTGGCTGTAGTGATTGCCCAGCCCATCAGACCCCCCTGACTGCACACTAAGAGCCCTGATGGCATTCTCACAAGGCGCCCGGAGCTTCTGCCCCGAGCACATGCCTGAGCTTACGTTCCCACAGAGTGAGCTTGCCTGGGGCGGTCCATTCATCTTCTGAGCCTTCATCTGGGAGGCAGCATGGCCGTCCCAGCAGCTGCACGGAGCTCTCTCACCAGACCTGGGAGGATACTGCCCAGGTAGAGAAGGCCCTGGAGCCTGAATGCCCTTTTTGTTTGTGACGAAATAAAATCTGCCCTTTTGCAAAGCACCCAAGCTGCCAAGATCCCAGGTAGCAGGGGTGTGGCTGACTTGCTGCTAGGCAGGAATTCCTCAAGCTCTGTGGGCTGTAAACCTGAGAAAGGGAAGGCCTGGGCCTGCCTCTCACTGTGGACAGGATTCCTCTCATGACACGCACACTCATTTTCCTGGGCAGCCAGGTCAGGAGTGAGGAGTCTCAGAGCCAGAGGAGGAGCTCAGGATGCACCTTCTAGCTAATGGCTCAAGACAAAGCCTTTCCATTCTCCCCAGAGCCCTCCTTCCAGCAGAGAGGAATGCTTGATGCACACCGGGCCCACCCTGCTCCCACCTGGCTCTTTGAACTAACGTAGTGACGCCCTTTACAGGTCCTGATTGTCATGCACCAGATGCCTGATAACATGCTGCTACTCCTGCTGTAGGGGATCTGGCCTGTCTCTTGCATACCTTTCTTTTACCATACCACACATTCTTTCTTTGCTACCATACCACACATTCTTCTGGCAAGGAAACCGCTAGAGGCCAGAAGTCTACCACACCACAGACTGTGTTTATTTCGTCACCATCATTATGGCCAAAGGGGTTATAAACTAAACCTAATTTGGGTCCTAAGGGACCTTAAATCACTGTCAAAGGAGAACTTACTATAAACCAGCTGAGACCATGGACTAAGTGTCTATGTACAAGGACTCCACAGAGGACCCTGCAAGAGAAGAGAACGTGCTCCTTTGTTCAGGCTAACTTGAATTTCCATGAGTCAAGCCATCCTTGCCTTTGAGATCGAATAAGGTAATTTTTGCAAGGATTCCTAACCCAAGCTGTCATGTCAAGTTTTTCTATACACCTGGCCGCGTTTCATGCTCATATCTGCAGGCAGAATGGGGACTGAAGACCCCATTCTTGGCAAGGAAAAACACCCCCAGAAAAAGGGGAAAATAAAAAAGTAAGCTGAGTGAGTCAGAACAAAGGAAAGTCAGCTAGTTTACCTTTAAACAGGCTGCTGTTAAATTTCTTATCTGAGCAAGTTTCCTGCTTTTCCTAGAAGCCTGGCCTGTTGGGAATACATCCCTGCTGGGTCTCTGAACACTCTGAAGGAAAAATGGCCACAGAGGAAGTTGTGTGCAAGGCCTAGCAAGAAACATTAACTAGGCCGTCCTCTGCCTAGTTAACAGTCAAAGCAAATACCCATCATGGAGATTTGTCTTTGGTTGGGGAAGAGATCAAGGGAATAGCTGGAGCCCTGAAATATGGGTAGGTGGGCTTATATCCCTTATTACAGAGGAAGACCCTTTGTGGTGGTGATGAAAGGAAAATTCCTCTTGCCCACCAATTCTTCAGAGAAGATCAATACTAGCTGTGTTTTACTCCACAGTCAACTAACAGGGGGATTAATATCCCCATAGGAATCTGAGAGTGTGACCGTAGACAGGAGGCTGCCCCCACACAAGGCTCAGGTTCCTGATTTCTCAAGACTTTTCAGACCCTTAAAGTTAATGATTATAGAAACAATAGAAGCTGATATGCTTGCTCAGAGAAACTGCTGACATCTTTGTTCCCTTCCTCAGCTTTCCCTCTGGGCTAATGAGCAAATAGCTTTCAATAAAAGCTGAATGGAACTGACACTTGGGGGCCACTCATTGGAATCCCAAACAGGCGATGGTCCTCTGTGTTCCCACCTTCAAAAATTCTATTCTGTATATCTTGTCTGTTTGTTTCTAATTGTTTGTAACTTCACATTTCTTTAGTTGACCACTGCCAGATCCCCAGGTCTTAATGGACCTTGCCCCTGGGGTAGGAGCCTGTGAGATCCATTGTGTGTTTCTCTGCATTTCATTGATGAGGGAAGAGAATGTTCCTGTGCATAAATACACTCCCTGCCACCCTTGGGGGGAAGGTCCTCAGGTAAGGGAGTGAAAGATCATGCATTGGACAAACATACATTTAGCATCTACTAAGTTTTAGGCACTGTGCTGGGCTCAGTGTCCTCCTTAGGCCTTAAGAGGCCTTCAGATATGAAAAAAAAAAGTATGAAATGACACAGGTGTTATGTTAAAAAATATTGCATTCAGGGGGAGCAGAATAGGGAGGAGTATTTTCTCTGGGGGAGAGAGTTGAACTAGGGGACTTGTTTTTGGAATGAAGTTAAAACACTGAGCTCTTACATAGACTCTTAGATGTGCTTGCCAGGCTTCAGGTTGTCTGCTTGGTGGGGACCAGCCTCTGTGGGATGGGTAGGACCAGAAGTTGTTGGCATCTCACTTTTCCACAGTAGGAGCTATATTTGTGTGTGTGAGAATACAGCTGCCCCGGCAAGGCCACTCCTTCTGGGGCACAACCGTGCCCAGGAAACTCCAAATAGCAATAAGAGCTATGTTTATCTAAGAAACACTCCAAGTTGGCAAAAAAAAAAAGGAAGAAAGAAAGAACGAAGAAACAACCCTTACATAGCCAGAGATCTGAACACTATCCAGGAAATCCAGCCGAGCCTGTCCAGGCCACAGACTGTGCTTGTCCATAAAGGGGCTGAAGGAACTTTTACTGCGCATGCAGCATGCGGATGTAGCCACATCATCATGACAATTTCCGGAATCCATCATTCGGGTTCTATAGCTCTTAATGATGCGCCTTTCTGCATGGCTTATCCAATATAGTCACTGTCACAGTTAACTTATGCAGCACACACGTTAATATGGCAATAACACCTACATCATAGACGATAATTCATGGCAAAGGACCCAGGCAGCTTCAACTTGTCTCGCCAATTTCACTGCTCCTATGGAAACAGAGAAAGGAAATTTTAACATGAATGATTGCAATTGCTGGGTCATGCTAGAGGTCATGGAGCATATTTTTATTTCTGCTTTTTATTTTATTTATTTTTACCACTTGCTCGATATGTCTGCTCTATGTAGGCTTTAGGAAGCCACACACCTGCTCATTACAACCTCTGGAGGAGCTTGGAATTTCCAAGCCTTACATTTTGGAGAGGCTCTAAGTCAGTGTCCACTGGTGGCTCTGAGGTGCTTACTGTGCAGCTCACAGTACCCCATGTCTGATTTACCCTCCATCTGGGTCTCAATGGGATATGTGAGACTGGGAGCCTTGGCGAGGCAGTGCCAGAATGTTTACTGTTCACTGACCCTTGCTCACTCTGGTCTTTGCCAGGTGCTAAAGGAGCAGCTGTTTATCCACGCAGCTGCCCCACTTCTATCTACCGGGCGCCATCCGTGGCTGTGACATGTGAGACACAGGCTGCCGCACCTCCATGGCAGCCGGGTAGGGCCAGATGCAAAACTCACTTCCGCTCTTACTTATGGGAAATCATGAGATTACCTATGAGCTGCCACTAAAAAATAATTTCTGAGTTTCAAAGCAGTAAGCTATCTACAGACACAGGGTAGTTTCAAGATATGCTTTTTGCCCCCGAGAAAGCTTCACTACCTGATGATGCTCCCAGAGCCGGAGGGCAGGCAGGGTCTGGGCTCCACGCCAGGGTGCAGCTCCCACGTGAAGCCAATTCTGGCTATAACTTTCCCAGCAAAGAAAATTGCTTAGCCATTTCGGATCCTTTCTCGCCTGGTGCAGTGATCACTTTGCACATCAGGGCTGCAGGGGTCCGTGTAGCACAGCCAAGTCCCTCATGGGTCAGGCCTTCTCTGTCACTATGCTGGTGGCTCTGGAGACCAAGACTTGCCCCAGATCTGCAATGGCTTCTGTAGCTGATGAACAGTTTTAGACTGTGCCGTTGTATGAATTGCATGCTATACAGAAGAGATGCCGTGTATCCACATGAGTTTGGTAAGTCTTTGGGACAGTCTGGTAGGACAGACACCACGCCAGGCACCAAGAATCCAGGAGTGAACCCACAGGCTGCCATCCTGGGGCTCAAGTTCCAGTGGAAGGAGGCAGACGAATACATAAGCATAGTAACCCGTGACACAGCCTCTGACAGTGACAGGTGCCAAGAAAAGCACAAAGCAAGGTGCAAGGAAGGGAGCTTCCCTGGGCAGGGTGGTCTGGGATGGTCCCTAGGGATCTGACCTTGAGCAGTAGGCCCTGGCTGGAGAGGGATATGGAGCCGGTGGGCTGCTGAGGGCAGAGCATTCGGAGGGAGCAGCAGGAGCTTAGGACGAGGAAGAATCTGGCAAAAAGCACTGTGGACTCTAAAAAGCAGCTACTTTTATCAGGGCACTTCGCACACTTCTTATGATCCTGGCAAACACGGTCTCATGTGTATCACAATAGTCCTGTGATATAGATACAACTATTTCCCCATTTTCTAAATAATGAAACAGAGGCTAGACGATTACCTGCTTTGCCTCAGATCACAGAATTAGAAAACGGCAGAGCTGAGGCTTAGCCTGGTCTAGGCTAAGTCCAAACCCCATGTTCTCAGCTTCCTCCAAGGTGTGCGGCTGCTTGCTGGGGTAGGGGAGAGCTCACAGGCCCATGGGGCTTCTGTAGAGGAAAGAATTATTATTATTATTGTATTTATTTAGTTTTTTGAGACAGAGTCTCACAATGTTGCGCAGGTTAGAATGCTGGGGCATCATCTTAGCTTACAGCAACCTCAAACTCCTGGTTCAAGCAACCCTCCTGCCTCAGCCTCCCAAGCAGCTAGGACTACAGGTGGCCACATAACACACAGCTAATTTGTCCTACTGTCAGTAGAGATGGGGTTGTGCTCCTGCTCAGGCTGGTCTCAAATACCTGAACTCAAGCAGTCCCACTGAGTGTAGCCAGGAAAACGCTTTGCCCCTCAGGTAACCCCTTGTGACCGTTGTCTCGCTCTTACTTGGAAACATTGTCCAACCAAAGGGGCTTCTCGTGTGGCTTCCTGAGTCTTCGTTGCTTCCCTGTCCATCGTGGGGAGTGTGGCTGCTACTGGCAGGACCATCAGGGCCAGCCGGGTCTCAGTTTTCTTTCAGGACTTTCTGGGGCTCTCAGGAAGTTGCACAGCTTTATCAAGAACTGGTACCTGGGACTCCCATATGTCAGGCCACTTCATTCTTCCCCCTGGTCTGAGATGAGAGGCTGCCGGGGTAGCCCTCTTCACCGACGCGTCATTGGCAGGACGGTGCGGACAAGGTGCCCTGTAGGACAAAGAGCAACAGTTTGAGATCCGCCAGTTTGCAGTTTTGCAGAGTTAGACAAAACGACAAAACAAAACAAAAAGAATAAAGCGGAAGAGACCAAGCTGCCTGGTCCTGAGCAAATACGCCAGCGGTCCCCTCTGGTCCTCAGGGTCCTCATTTTAACAATGGCAGCGACCGCGCCCACGCCTGCCCACTCTCTTCAGCAGTGATGACACACGGCGAGGACGCGCTTCTAACGCGGGCGCGACTTCATCCCTCGCCAGAAGGGAAGAGGAAACAGGAGGAGAAGTGCCTGGACCAGAGCCCAACTCCTGTCTCCTGGATGCGAAATGCCCGGGTGCTGTAAAACCACCCTGCGGTTTGTTCATGCTCAGCGATTTTGCAAGCTGACTGCTGTCCTCAGCCAGCCCACAGGAGGCAAAGTGCGGTGACTAAAGGATGTGTCTCCAGGCAAAAGCAGCACGGGCCGCGCCCTGAGTCGGGATGAGTGGGAAACACCTCAATAAAAATGCTGAGAACATTCCCGCGTCCAGGGAAGCGCTGTTCAAGTGACCCTCCTCCCTCAGCCTCCAAGTACTGAGACTCGAGGCACCAGCCACAGCAATACGGATTGGAAACAACACGGGGGCCTGCAGTGGAGGAATGGATAGGATATTGTGGTCTATATGTACAATGGAAATTTATTCAGCCTTAAATAATGAGATACTGTCCGTTGCTGCATGAACTTGT
This sequence comes from Perodicticus potto, assembly GCA_963574655.1. Lineage (NCBI taxonomy): Eukaryota > Metazoa > Chordata > Mammalia > Primates > Lorisidae > Perodicticus > Perodicticus potto. The sequence continues at coordinate 3,049 of CAUYRH010061096.1, read as the reverse complement.
GCCAAGTAAAATAAGCCAGATAAAGAAACATAGTACATTGTTCTTTTTTACTTGATTCTTACTTCTGATGAGGAATCTGTGGCTCAGTGAGTAGGGTGCTAGCCCCATATACTGAGGGTGGCGGGTTCAAACCCAGCCCCGGCTGAATTGCAACAAAAAAATAGCTGGGCATTGTGGCGGGCGTCTGTTGTCCCAGTTACTTGGGAGGCTGAGACAAGAGAATTGCCTAAGCCCAGGAGATGGAGGTTGCTGTGAGCTGTGAAGCCATAGCACTCTACTGAACGCCACAAAGTGAGACTCTGTCTCTAAAAAAAAAAAAAAAAAGTTAAATCCATAGAGATAGAGAGTGGAACGGTGGTGACCAGGCGTGGGGAGGGGAAGGAAACCAGGAGAGTCTCTCAAAGGGTACAAAGTCACATCGTATGGTTAAGTCTGGAGACCTAATATACAACAGGAAGATTGTAGTTAATAATACAGGGTGCTCATAAAGTTCGTGTGCATTTTTTGTGTTACATACTAAAAATTTGCAGAGAGAGATTTTAAGTGCTCTTACTACGAAAAAGGCGAAGTAACTAGGGAAGGTAAGGAAGGTGACGGAATTGATAATTTGCTTACCTGTCATAATCATCTGACCGTGGATATGTATTCCAAGATAGCCTGTTGTACACCTTCATTATATTGAGTAAAAAATAAGTTAAAAAGAAACACACTTGGATTAAAACAACAAACGCCCAAACAACCCAAGATATGCCCATATGTGCAGGTGGGTGGCTGCAGCTGTCGTCTGTGGGCGAGGCGTGGGTTTTGAGCCAACCTCTTGGAGTTCAGATTGTAGCTGTGCCACTTTCTAACTGTGTGATCTCTGACTTAGGCGGCATCTCTGCAGCTTTATTTCACACTTTGTAAAGTGGGGATAATAATAGTATCTACCCAGGGTTTTTGTGAGGTTAAGTAAATGCGTATACACACAGGCACACACACAGATGGAAGAGTTCCCAACAAATTGAGCAACATTTAAGTGTTGGCTATTATTATAAGGTAAGGACCAGGTAAACGCTGGTACGTGATACTTCTTTACTTAAAAAAGAAGAAGGAGAAAGGGGGGTAGGTTGGGTAGGGAGAGGAAGAGGAGGGGGAGGAGGAGGGTAAGGAGGAGAAGGAAGAGAAAGAAGGAGAAAGGAGCAAATAAAAAAGGAAGCAAGATCTACCAGTTAAAACCACGTAATTTGAGGGCAGTGCTGTGGCTCAGCAAGTAGGGCCCTGGCCCCATATACCGAGGGTGGCGGGTTCGAACTCAGCCCAGTCAAACTGCGACAAAAAAATAGCCGGGCGTTGTCGGGGGCACCTGTAGTCCCAGCTACTTGGGAGGGTAAGGCAAGAGAATCGCCTAAGCCCAAGAGCTGGAGGTTGCTGTGAGCTGTGATGCCATAGCAGTCTACCGAGGGTGACAAAGTGAGACTCTGCCTCTAAAAAATCCCCCAAAAACAGAAAAACAAAAAAACCCCCCACATAATTTAGGGTTAAAAAAAAAGTTCAAGGCCATGCAAAAGATGCTGTCAATAATTATTCAGGGATGAAAAGCTGTATCCTAAAAACCAGCTCCTTGGCTGAAGACGCATATGGCGGCTCCTGGTTGGGTGGGCGTGAAGAGCGGCCTCGCGGCTCTCCCCGGCAGAGGAGGAGGAACGGTGAGTGTGTGCTGCACTGTCCTTAGTTAATTTCTCAAGGGCTGCCGGTAATCAGGAGGCTCATTACTGCGTTTCCGCCTGCCTTTTCCAGGGAATGCGTAGTGAATGTGAATGCAGCACACTCAGAAGCCTTAGATGGCTCAGCGCTGAGTGGGAGGGGAGAAACCCTGGTAGGTCTCTAAGGAGAAGGAAAAACCCACAAGGGTTTCTTTAATCACTTGAAAGGGGAACAATTCAAACTCAACAGCCGCAGAGGCTCCCTGTGGCTTTTCAAAATATTATCTTTGGCCCTGGTTGTTCCTCTGGTCTCCTACACTGTTTAAAGATGCCATGCTTGGTCCATATTTAAATTGCTCCCGATGGGGAGTGGGATCCTGAAGGGTAAATTCCAGTGACAGGGGCTTGGCGGGGCCTTTGCCAAGGGGGCTGCCGGGGATGTGCGTGCAGCAAAGGCTGCTGCTCAGAGTGAGGTCCCCAACGGCTCCCCTACTGGGGCTCTGCTGCCTACCCAAGTTGGGGGCTGGGGGTAAGATCAGCAGGGGCTGCGTCTCTATTTCTTCAAGGCCACCCTAGGGTTGGGGCCCTCCTTCATTTTGCTCCTGCCCTCCCCTGAGGCACTGCCTGAAGTCAGCACGCTTCATAGGATCCCTTCATAGACATGGGCCAATTACACACCCTCCCCACATAAAGCCATAGAACAGTTCATCACACGCAGCAAGCCCTCTGTTCAGGGTCGTCATGGTCATGGTGATGGTTCACCACGGGGCAGTGGCTATAAGACTCGATCTTGTGTGGGGTGGGGGTTCCTAACTACAACCTCCCGACCAGCCACAGCTTCTTGGACTGTGACTCAAATCTCCATCCTTCCTATGTCCCCCTCCTTGTCTGTGGTCCACCAGGATCAGTAACACTAACTCTTACTCTTACCTTCCCCCCACGCTGGGTGGGAAGGAGGGGGTCAGGCCCAGGTTCACTCCCATCCCCCAAAGTAGGATTCACTCTGCCAGGCAGAGCGATGAGCCTGAGGAGGGCAGAGTTTCTTCTGCACAGAAAAGGGTGCCAAGTAATCTGTGCCACCACTCCTCCCCAGGGACCAAACATATACTGCACCACCGTACCCCACCCCGCCTCACCCAGGGGACCTCAGACACCTGACCCTCTCACGTGACCCCAACCAAACTTCCCTCTTTTTAAAATTTTTTAAAATATTTTTTATTTTTATTTTTTTTATTAAGTCACATACACATACATCATGAATATATTTATGCATATGTGGGGTACAATGTGTTGATTTTTTTGTACAATTTGGAGTGCTTACATCAAACAAATTAATATACCTTTTGCCTCATTTACTTGATTAT
>CAUYRH010061091.1:0-25906 GCA_963574655.1 Perodicticus potto | reverse complement strand
TCTCCCTCCCTTCCCTCCCTCTTCCCCCCCCAACCCCGGTCTTGTGCAATACTTGGGTTGTAGCCTTCACATGAAAGATATAATGGATGGAGCTGGAACACATTCTCCTTAGCAAAGTATCTCAAGAATGGAAGAAAAAGTATCCAATGTATACAGCCCTAATGCAGTCTTTTCATCAGGGCATCCTGCCATCCCTTAACTGTGAATGTGTGAGGCGGGATTTGATCTTCTCATCCTTGCTACTTCAGTGCTGTCCTCACTGCCATCCTAGATGGGCTAGGAAACTGCTCTCTTTGTCCAGTGACGGAAGAGCTGCCTGTGTATAGATGTGGCTTCTGTAGTTGCTGTTGGCAGGGCCGCAATTTGTTGCTCTGTTCCTCTGCTTCCTGAAATATGCGATGACATTTTTTTTTCTTGAATAAATCCCTCTGACTTTACTAGGATCGTGTAGAATCAAGTCTCGTTGTTGCTGAGAATTGCAGCTAATTGTGAATTTTTAGGACTGTTTGACGTATCCTTTGTAGATAATTATTTCTATTTATCATGAATTCATTCATTAAGTTCACTCATTAAATAACTTGGAAGAAAAAGAAAGCATTTGTTTTCTTTTGGGTTCTGGCAAAACTGATTTTTATTATTAGAACGGAACTTACAGCTATGTATTAACAAAAATGATGTCCTTCTTTAAAATTTTTTATTTAAAAAATGTTATTTTTTTCTTAGTATTCCTAGGAAAGAACTATTTTAATTTTTAAATTTGTGAAATACAGGTGGCGCCTGTGGCTCATTGAGTAGGGTGCTGGCCCTATATACCGAAGGTGGTGGGTTCAAACCCAGCCTCGGCTGAACTGCAAAACAGAAAAATAGCCAGGCGTTGTGGCGGGCGCCTGCAGTCCCAGCTATGCAGGAGGCTGAGGCAAGAGAATCACCTAAGCCCAGGAGTTGGAGGTTGCTGTGAGCTGTGTGTTGCCATGGCACTCAAAAGAGGGTGAACAACTGAGACTGTATCTACAAAAAAAAAAAAAAAAAAAATTGTGAATACAAATTTCATTTGTTAATGTTAATTACATTATGTATTTTAATTTTTGTTAACATTCCTAAATCGTCTTATACTGTTTTATAGTAAATAGAAAAATAGGGTTTTCTTTCTTTCTTTTTTTTTGTAGAGACAGAGTCTCACTTTATGGCCCTCGGTAGAGTGCCGTGGCATCACACATCTCAAAGCAACCTCCAACTCCTGGGCTTAGGCGATTCTCTTGCCTCAGCCTCCTGAGTAGCTGGGACTACAGGTGCCTGCCACAACGCCTGGCTATTTTTGGTTGCAGTTTGGCTGGGGTGGGGTTTGAACCCCCCACCCTTGGTATATGGGGTCGGCAGCCTAACCACAGAAAAATAGGTTTTTAAGAATTTTAAACATCCAGGCTAATTTAAAACTCTAAAAACATTAAAAACTAATATTCGGAAGAAAATTAGTAAGTTTGGAGAAAAAGTGGAGGATCCAGGAATAGGAAAAAAAACACATATATTGCTAAGGAAAGTCATAATTCACTGTTTCATTTTCTCTGATGTTCTACTAATTTAATATTGGTATTCTAAGGACATGACCACATTATCTAATTGTCAGTGGAATAATGTAGATTTCTAGTGCCAAATTCTGCATTCCACGAGACTAACTGTTGATGAAATTACAAGAGTTTGTTGAATATTAGAGATTCTGGTCTTTTGGCATGGAAATTAAAGACAAGTATTTAACCACATAACTTTTTTATGCCTAGTATTATCTAATTTCTACAGTGGAAATTGGCGAGAAAACATTGTTTCCCAAATATGTATTTATATGAAAATCTGTCTAAATGCCTATGAAATGAAACTTGTACATAATGTTACTCAAGGGAAAGAAAATTCTAAGCACAAAAATAATTGCAATAGTTTTGAACTTTTGATTACACAAAAGAGATTTGAAATAAAAATAGATAAATCCAAATAAATCAAGTTAACTATTTCTCCCTTACCATTTTATACTTTTGAAATAACCTGGAATTGAACCTAGATTCTATTTTTTCTTCCTTCTATCTCTTTTCTCTCCTTTCTTCTTTTTTGCTTCCATGAATCCCCAAACATAAATTATAAATTGATTTTATTTACTGTATATATTTAACATATATAATATTAAACTTTTAAAGAATTAACTTCATTGATGTATAATTGGGATACAATAAAATTCACCCATTTTAAGTTTATATTTTGATGTGTTTTGCCAAATGTATGCGCCATGAAACCACCACCACAATTAAGTTATAGAGCTATTGAACATTTATTTCCATCACCCCAAAATGTTTCCTTTTGCCTTTTCCAGATAACTTACTACTCCTCTAGCTCTAGGCAACCCCTAGTGTGCTTTCTATAACTATAAATTAAAATTTTCTTTCATAGAATTCCATCTAGATGAAAAATTATACTTTGTCATCTTTTGTTTCTGGCTTTCTTCATTCAGTGTAACATTTTTGAGATTTATCCATGATATTGTATCTATCAGTAGCTTATGTATTGTTGCTAAATAATAGTTGTTGGTCAAATTTCCGTTTGATTATCATTCACCTGTTTACAGACAGTTGGTTATTTCCAGTGTGGGGCTATCATGAATAACATAGCTATGAATACTCATTTACAAGTATTTGTGTGGGGATATGTTTTCCTTTCTCTTGAGTGTTAGGAAAGAAGTTACTGGTTTACATTCTAAGTATATTTTTAACTATGCAAGCAACTATATTTTCTGGATGCAATCCTTTTTTATACAGTGTAGACTTTTTTTTTCTTCAAATTTGTAGCTTGCATTTTTATTTTCTTTCCTTTTTTGAGACAGAGTCTAACTCTGTCATTCCTGGTTATAGTGTCATGGCCTCAGGGCGCATGGCAACATCAATCTCTTGGGCTTGAGAAATCATTTTGCCTCAGCCTCCCAGGTAGGACTACAGGCATGCAACACTATGCCTGCTAATTTTTATATTTTTAGAAAAGACAGGGTCGGTCTCTTGCTCAGGCTGATGTGGAACTCCTGAGCTCAAGCAATCCACCCACCTTGGCCTCCCAGAGTGCTAGGATCACAGGCCTGAGCCTTCACACTTAGCTGCGTTTTTATTTTCTTAATGTCTTCAAAGAGTAGATGTTATAAAATTGTAAAGTATAACTTTATTAAATTTTTTACTTTATAATTTGTATTTTTTGTGTTTTATTTAAGAACTAGTTCCCTATCCTAAGACTATGAAGATTATTTTGTTTTCTGCTGGAAGAGCACAATCTGATAGAAATCTCTGTGGTGAGGAACAATTTCTAAATCCTTGCTGTTCAAATCAACTGCCAACCACACATTTAATTTTAATATTAATTTGTTACTAACTTAATTTTTATTGAAATAGCTACCTGTATCTAGTGATCACTACATTGGACAACACAAGTCTAGAAGTTTTCATATTTTTTAGCTTTTGTGTTCATGCCTGTGACCTATTTTGAGTTAAGTTTTGTGCAAAGTGTGAGATAAGGCTCACTATTCATTCTTTCCCCCAAAGGGTTATTCAGCACAATTAGTTGAAAAGATAATAATTTTCCCCATTGAATTACTTTATTATTTTGTTCAAAAACCAATGGACCATAAATGTTTGGTTTATTTTTGATGAGCATTTAGATATTTATATGCACGATCAGTTGTTCATACATGAAGGGTATGTTTCTGTATCCCTATACCAATGGCATCCTTCAATGATTACTGTGGCTTTATAAGTAACACTAGAAATCTGAGTCTTTCAGCTTTATTTTTCTTTCCCCAGAGTCATTTGACTGTTTTAAGTTTTTTGCATTTTTATATAATTTTAAAATCAACTTGCCCATTTCTCCAAGAAAAAGAAAGCCTTCTGGGATTGTTTTTGTATATTGGGATTGCGATGAATCTATTGATCCTTTTAGAGAAAATTGTCATTTAAAAACTTCTAGTCTTCCCATCCCTGAGTATATGATATCTCTCCATTTATTGATCTCTTCATTTATTTCTTCCAAAAACATTTTACAGTTTTTATTATATATGCTTGTACATATTACTTAACAAACTTTATGTGTAACTAATTCATATTTGTGGATGCCATTGTAAATACAATGTTTTAAAAATTTCTTATTGTTCCTTACTAATACCATTCATAAAAATATTGTTCATATTTTGTATGTTGACCTTTTATCCTGGGACCTTGCCAAATGTACTTCTTATTAGTTCAAGTGATTTTTTTTTTGTAGAATTTCAAGGAATGAATCAGATATTAATTTTCTGCTCATATCTTTATTGTTTCATTCCTAAACTTAATTGGATTTAATTTGCTCTTCTCTAGCTTCTTAAGGTAGATTCTGTTTGACTTTCTATAGATTTTTCTTATTTTCTAATAAAAGCATTTAAAGTTACCATTTGCTTTTGCTGCATCCTAGAATTTTTATGCGCTACTTTAAAAATTTTCATTAGGTTCAAAACATTTTCTAATTCTTTTTGCAATTCATTCTTCGACAGATAATATCTTAGTCAGTTTCCTGCTGCTTATAACCATACTTGATCAACCTGAGCAAGTACAAAACCCTGTCTCTAAAAAAATAGCTGGGCATCGTGGCAGGGGCCTGGAGTCTCAGCTACTCAGGAGGCTGAGTTTGCCGTGAGCTATGATGCGATGGCACTCTACCAAGGGCATTGCCAAAGTGAGACTCTGTCTCAAAAGCAACAACAACAAACAAACAAAAAACAATACTTGAAATTGGGTAATCTATAAGGAAAAGAAAGGTATTTATTCCAGCAATTATGGAGGCTAGAAAGTCCAAGGTTGAGGGTGCACATCTGCTGAGAGCCTTTTTGCTGTGTCACATGGCAAGGGGGAGGAGTAGACTAATTTGATTGTCAGATCTCTCCTCCTCTGCTCGTGAAGCCACCAGATTCACCCCCATAATAACCCATTTGCCATAATGGATTAATGAGTGAGAGCCCTCTTAAAGGTTCCACCTTTTAATACTGCCACATTGGGATTATATTCCCAATGCACGAAATTTAGGGGACATGAAGTATAGCAGATGGGTTATTTAAAACTGTATTATTGTGGAAACAGCATAAATGCCCCCAACCCAGGCATATTTAACAAGCTGTAGTATATGTATACTATGGAAGACTATTCAGCCACTAAAAAAGATGGAGAGTTTACATTTTTTACATTAACTTGGATGGAGGTGGAACACATTCTTCTAAGTAAAGCATCAGAAGAATGGAGAAGCAAGAATCCAATGTACTCTATTCTGATATGAAGGTAGTAGATGAGCTAATACAAGGGGGGAGATAGCGAGGCGGGGTGAGTGTGGGGGGCTGGTGGACATGGAGTATGGTACACTTCTTGGGGGCAGGATACAAGTATAAGAGGGACTTTAACAAAGGCAATCAGTGTAACCTAATTCTTTGCACTCTCCATGAATCTCAAACACAAAAACTATGTAATTTTCACATATTTGGGCTCAGTGCCTGTGGCTCAACAGGCTGAAGCGCCAGCCACGTATACCTGAGCTGGCAGGTTCAAATCCAGCCTGGGCCTGCCAAACAACAATGACGGCTGCAACCAAAAAATGGCCGGGCATTGTGGCAGGTCCCTGCAGTCCCAGCTACTTGGGAGGTGGAGGCAGGAGACTCGCTTGAGCCCAGGAATTGAAGGTTGCTGTGAGCTGTGAAGCCACAGCACTCTATCCGGGGTTACAGCTTGAGGCTCTGTCTAAAAAAAAACCAAAAAACAAAAATTAATTTTCACATATTTGGATATGGTTCAGATATCTTTCTGTTATTGATTTCTAATTTCATTGCCAGAAAAAAAACTATCAGTTCTTTTTAATAAGATATCTGAAGCAGCATAAAATCTCTTCAGGAAATATGTTCTTTACACTTGAAAAGGATGTGTATTTTGTTGTCATCAGATTGAATGTTAACATGAATTAAGCCATATTGCTTAAGTGTATTGTTCATATTTAATGGTTTTTATCTATTTGTTCTCTTAGTTTACTGAGAGAAGAGAATGGAAATCTATAATTACGAGTTTCTTTCTTTTCAGTTATATCAATATTTTTTAGCTCTGGTAAGGATGCACACATTTAAAAATGTTATATGTTTTAAATTGATATGTTTTTCAATTATCTCTGATAATAGTCCTTTTTCTAAAGTATACTCTGTCTAACATTAACATAGACATCCCAGCATTCTTTTTGAGAAGAGTTTACATGGTAATACTGTCTTCATACTTTGTCTTTTATCTTATCTTCATCTTTATAGTAAATAGTTTAAATTTTGCAGATAGTAGACAGTTTACAGTTTGCAGGCCACATGTTCTTTCCTTGAATCTACTCAACTTTAACATTGTGTTGTGTAAAGAGTCACAGCCAAAGCATAAAGAAATGAGGATGGCTGTATTCTAATACAAATTTATTTACAAAAATAGATGCCAGGTTGAATTTGGCTCATAGGCCAAAGTTAACTAACCCCTAGTTTGCATCATTTAAAATTAGAATAATTTTTAATATGGTTTGTGTATAGCTACAGTTTTTCTCTTTGTTTTTGGTTTCAATCTGTTCTTTCTTTTCTCCTTTATTCTTTCCTTCTGATGGATAGAGTGTATTTTGGTATTATATTTTGTCACCTTTGTTGAGTTATTAGCTATACTTATGTATTTTATTTTTCTTCTAGTACCTCTAGGGTTTGCGCATGCAACTTTAATTTATCATAGTCCACCTTAAAATACTTTATGACATTTAACACACGAGTATATGTCATTTTCCCTTCTTATTCTATGTCATTGCCATACGTTACTTCTACACGTTTTATAAGCCAAATAATCCATTGCTATTTTTGATTTAAGTTGTCAATATTATTTTAAATAACTTAAAAATGAGAAAAGTGTTTATCTATTTACCATTTCTAGAACTATTCATTCCTTGTGTAGATTCAATTTTCCATCTACTATCATTTCCCTTCCATCAGAAGAACTTTCTTTAACATTTACCGTAGTGTGGGTCTGCTGGTGAGAACATTTTGGCATGTATATTTATGACAATAACTCTGTAGTTATTTCCATCTTTGATCTTTTGTTTGTAATATATCTCTTTCTGACAGCCTTTTAAGAGTTTCTGTTTATCAAGAGTTTAAAATATTTTATTCTGCTGTTTGTATATTGTGTGGGTGTTTGCCTTTTACTTTTATCTTGCTTAAGATTTGTAGAGATATCTGGATTGAGATTTTATAGTCTTCAAATTTGTAAGGTTTCTCACCTTTACTTCTTCAATGGTTTCCTCCTCGCATTGTTCTAAGATTTGAATTTTGTGTATGTTTGAATAGACACTATTGAATGTTGTATGTTGAATAGGCACTATTTTTCCACTGATTATGATGTATGCATTTTGCTTCACTCTGGATAGATCCTATTGCTATGCTTTCAAGTTCATTGTCTTTTTTTCTCTGCACTGTTTAATCTGCTGTTCTATCCGATGAACTTTTTATTTTGGATACTGTATTTTTCATGTCTAGAAGTTCCATTTTTTATATCTTTCATTTTGATCTTTTATGCATGTGCTTTTCTTTACATAGCTGAAAATAGTCAAGATGGTAGTTTCATAACCTTTGTTCCTTTCTTTTCATTGTTTCCTTGACTGACTTTCCTGTTTCTCAGGGACTCAAAGGGGCTCCGAATGAAGTGAGGGCATTCTTCCTGACTTTTGCAGAACACATTAGCATATTTAGCATATTGATGACTGAGTTTGTTAGATGTTCAATGAGACTTTAGCTGGTGCACTCATGATGGAATGACCAGAACTGATCAAATAGATTTGTGGGCCCCAGACATTCTGTGCTTAAGGGGACTCTGAGTAAAAATGAAGGAATATGTGGATGCTGGGTGTTGTCTGCAACTGCTAATGACTCCTATGAGCATTTGTAATACATGGGTAAAGAAGTTCTGAAAATGTAAATAGGGAAAAAACCACAAACTTTGGTTTCTTGGTGTTGTGACTTTGTATCTACAGATAAGTATCTGGGAACATGTACAATTTTAAAGTGGGAATGTGGCAGACACTCCAGATTCCAACCACAAAAGATATCTCATCTTCTTCCTTTCTAACATAACTCTTAGCTTGCTCAGACAGCAATAATTCAAGTTGAAAGGAGAAGCATTTTAGGTTTAAGTGAATCATGGCCATCCTTGTCCATTTTGCCAGCTCTGAACATCTGCTGGGAGGTTCTGGTCAAAATTTTTTGCTCTGAAGAGAGAGCAGCACTGGGGACTCTCCTCTGTCCCTCCTTTCCTACTGTGATCTGTTGTGTGGGAACACAATGCGGTAAGCTGCCAACCCACATCATGAGGGGAAAGTGTTTCTGACACACTGGGATGGAAGAGAAGAGAAACAGAAATATATTATTGAGCTACTAGACCAACTCTGGGTCTTCCTACCTCCATCCTTCTTATTTACTCAATGGCAGATAGTCTTTTAAAAGTGTTAATGCTCTGTTAGTTTATGTTGCTTACATTTTGGCCTAAGTGATTCTGATATAACTTGGGGCAAGGAATCGAAAGACCTATTGTTAAGCATCTTCCTGCTGAAACTCCAATTAGTAGGCTCTTGTTTCTATAATCAGTGAGTAAATCGTACATAAAAATAACTGATTCCACTACACGTATTTCTCCTGAGGCTGTGAATAATCTATCTCATAGTTTTCCTTGCTGGTAGGTACAATTACATTAATTTACTCTTTCTCAAAGTGTGTTTCATGAAATGCAAATTTTTTTTAAAAAGAAGGCTCATCATGTAAATACATTAACGAAAACAATGATTAAACACGTTTTTGAACTGCAGATCTTCTTGGAGTCATGAATATGCTGATAAATAATGAGAAACCCTAAAGTGGGGAAAGATGTAGATTTCTGAAACTTAATGGGTAGTGATACTATTTTCATAAAGGTCTTATTGAAATAGTGTTCTTCAGAAACAATCATGTTCTTGAGAAACGTGAATGATACTTGTTTATATGTATGTATGTATGTATATATATATATATATGATTTTTTTTTTTTTAGACAGATTCTCACTATGTCAACCTTGGTAGAGTGCCATGGCATCACAGCTCACAGCAACCTCAAACTCTTGGGCTCAAGCGATTCTCTTGCCTCAGCCTCCCGAGTAGATGGGACTATAGGCGCCCACCACAATGCCTGGCTATTTGCTTGTTGCAGTTGTCATTGTTGCTTAGTGGGTCCAGGCTGGGCTGGAACCAGCCAGCCTCATTGCATGTGGCTGGTACCATAACCACTGTGCTATGGGCGCCAAGCCCATATTTCATTTTTGTTAGAACAAAGAAAATACTATGTTTTATAGTATCTTTACATCATAAAGAATGTGTTTGTTTCTTATATATACCTACATTTTAAAAAACATTAATGATATATTTTATTTAAGGTAAGAGAAAAAGCAAGCAAATTCATTATGTTATTTGATTTTGGAAGCATTAAAAAGTAAATAGAAAAAACAAAACAACCAGCAGCAAGCTGGCAGACAGTTGAAAATATTTTTGCATATTTAGCAAACACAGTTGATTGCTACATAGCAAAGCAACAATGAAAAAAAGCAATGAAAGAAAATATTGTTTAAATATGTGATTGTATTAGTAAGAAAATAAAAGGCCATTGTAACCCTAAATGAAAGAAACAATTCTGAATCCAAGAAGAATAAAAGAGATTCTAGAAGTATGATGAAAACTTTTTCTGTATCAAATTGTGAAATTTGATATCAAACCCATTTTACAAACATGATTGACCCTTTGATCATGTTTGTTAAAATGGTTAGTCAGGAGTAAGAAATAGATTCAATTGATCCTTTGTCTAACTTTTTCAAATGTATGAAGGAAAACTCTCAGATTTTAATCTTCAATGAACCCTGGATTTGTTGTAAAAGCAAGTACCAGCCCTCCAACTCCCCACGGAATTAGCCAGCTTTGGCATCTGAATCCTCAAATGGTCTCCTTACCTTGAATTTGCATCTGTCCAGCCTAGCCTCTGATTCAGCTTCCCTGAATCACAGCCTGGTTATATCTGACAGTCTCTGTGCCCACTTCTAGCAAAGCTCACCTCCTCTCATGAAGAGGAGGTTTTAAGCAAAATTAAAAGCAAATGCAGTACCAAGTTTTGTAGCAAGGTATAAACTCACAAGATTCATTACCCCAAATAATAGTACATAAGAAGACAAAATTTGAGGGAAAAGTTTGAGGGACTTCAAATTGAGACTCCACTGTGAAATGGTACTAGACTGTTACGATTAGCATCAGCTCTTCCCATGGTGTCCTTCAAGGCCACTTCTGAGAGAACTGTAGAAGAGCTGGCTGTTTTCTATGCAACTAGTTAGAAAAGTAGAGAAGATTGATGAAGGAGGGAGGGGAAAGAGAGAGAGAAATATATTAGTTATGAAAAAAAAGGGAGTGAGAGTAACACTTACACAGGAGTACTTTCAAAAGTCAAGTGAAGTCCCTTCCTATTTGTGAACTTTGGTAAAGAGCACAAGAGTTGGCTGAACTTCAAAATGAGGACAATGGGTGTCTCTAACGTTGCTGCGAGAGCCACAACACTGTATTTCAATCCGTGTGTGGAGAGAGTGGTGAAATCCTCTTGGATGTGCTAGGACTGGAAAGAATGACCTTAGCCCATTGTAGAAGGCCACAGCTCCCTCAATGTTTATAACCACCAGACACATCATGTACCGAAAACACATCATGTATGGACTTCAGAAAACAATTGCTTTAAATTCAAAGTTATATGCACATATCTGTAGGTTTTGCACAGAAAGGAATGAAATGAAAGGAGTGAGTTATAAAGCAGTTGTGTTTGTTGAAGATAGCCTGTCAAAAGATGGTGTGTTTGGGAGGGACATATTTTTGGTATCTTTAGAAAAAATCTCACTTTACAAAGGAAGTTCATAATCTTGAGAACTAAATAGGATAAGTATTATATTTTTATCTTATTTTAGAGAAGGATGAAGAGGCATAGAATCATTGATACCCCTAATGTTAAGTACCTACCTAGTAGTAGAGAAAATGCAGAACTTTTTTTTTTTTTTTTTTTACAGTTTTTGGCTGTGGCTGGGTTTGAACCCGCCACCTCCAGCATATGGGGCTGGGGTCCTACCCCTTTGAGCCACAGGTGCCGCCTGAAAATGCAGAACTTTTATCTCTTAATTCCCTGTGTAATATATTTTCTTGTCAACTCTGTAGCTTCACTTTGTGCTTATGTCAAAATACCCTTAAAAGTCCTGCTTAACTATGTGAGCCTTGGACTTGAAGGTAATATTTAGTTTTAATAGCCTCTGAATAGGTGTAGCATGGATTGTAGACTCACCTGGGATCAGTCAGAATTGAATCAATTTCTTTAATAAATTGGTATGCACATTGACTTTTTGCAGTAATCATTTTCCCAGTTGTGAGCTCCAATAGATCATTCTTTTCTAATATCAGGATTAGAGCATATTTGATTTTTTTTCATTGACATGTTTTAGACAATGTAGTAAATTTGTATGAACTTTGAAGCTACACACTTGAGATTAAAAGTATTTTTTTACTTAGATTGTCAAGATATTAGAATCTTGGCACACTTTCTTTAGCTCTGTATTCCAGTGAAAAGTCTGAATAAGAGTGATATTAAAGAAAGATCTAATTTGGAACTAATATTACTTCGGACTTGTTTTTACAGAATATGCATTTTTATAATTCCTCTGAAATGCAGGTAATTCCTGAGGTCTTTGAAACAAAATATAAAGATGTAATATTATAAATAGACCTAGATGATTAGAATAAATGACAAAATAATTAACTATTACTTTTTTAAAAAACCTTCCTTAGATCTATATTCAAACATATCAAGTATAACAGGTAACTTTGGGATAATGGGAAATCTGAATATGAACTGGTATTATATGATACTGTTAATTTACTGCATTTCATGGTGACATGTGTCTGTATTTAAAAATTATTTAAAGGTGCAGGCTTCAATACTTATATATATAATATATATAATAAGATTACAATAATGGTAATTATTAATGTTTAGATGATAGATGACAAAGTCTTTATACGATTCTTTCTAATCTTGTGTATGTTTCAAAAATTCCATAATACAAAAGTTTTTGAAAAATGTAAAGCCAAGAATGGGGGTGGCAAATGGGGGCGGCAAATGGTGTCTATAAATGTTGCAAGTCCAAGCAGGCAGATGAGAGATGGCCTCACAAAGAAGGTGACATTAGAGCAAAGATTTGAAGGAGGTGTAGGAGAGAGGTATGTGGGTCTCTGGGGAAGAACATTCCAGGCAGAAGTAGGAGCTAAAGCAGAACCCTGAGGCGGGAGTGTCTGTTCACGTTCAAGGAACAAGAATGTCAATGGCTGGACAGGAATGAATAATAAGGGAGGAGGTAGTGTCAGAGTGAACAAGGACAGGCGGGGGAGGAGAAATACATGTGGTTGTGGATCCAACATTAAGTTTTTGTCTAAAATATATGAAGATGGCAATGCCCCCAAGTCAGTAAGACGAGGCAGGCAACACAGTAGAATATGGGCAAACACCTACAAGAGGTAGAAGGGAAATAGCCAATAAAAACGTGAAATGGTGCTCTACTTTATTATATGTCACAGACATATACTTGTGTTTTATTTTCCATATGCAAGTGTGAGTGATTATAACTTGGTTTCACAGTAGTACTGAGAACATTGAATATTTCTTTTCTAGAATGAAGGGGGGAAGGGGAGTGCGAGGGGAAGGGAGGGGGGTGGGTTGGTAGAGGGAGGGTTAGTAGGGGGACCACACCTATGGAGCATATTGCAAGTACAAGTTGGATCTATCAGGTGTAGAACACATGTCTTAATGCTGTAATTGGGTAAAAGAGGTAAAAGCTATGTTGATTAGTAACATGTAAGCACTCCAATTTGTACAAATAATCAACACAATGAATCCCATAATGGCATAAATGTATGTATGATCTATATACAAATGACTTAATAAAAAATAAATTAAAATGGAAAAAAAAAGAAACTTTGCAAAAGATAGGCAAATGACCAATAAACATATGAAAAGCTGAAAAAAAATAGTATTGCACTTCTTAAAAATAGCAGGGAAACATTTCGGTGACCTGGCTTTGATGATGAGTTTTTAAATATAATGCCATAAGCACGATCAATTAAAAAAATTGATAAGTTGGACATTATTAAAATTAATAATTTCTTCCCTTCAATAGACATTACTAAATAAATGAAAAGGTAAGTCACAGACTGGGATTAAATATATTTCATGAGGATCTTATATCCAAAGTGCCAAAAAATATTATTAAACTTCAACAATAAGAAACATCATCTCTCACGTGCAAAGAAATGCAAAACTTTTGAATAGATACCTTGAAAATAGGAGATAAAAAAGACAATTATGCATGTGACAAATAGTCAATCTCATTTGTCTTCAGAGAATTGCAAACCAAAACGATGAAGACTCACTGCCTACCAATTAGAATGGCTCACATCCAAAAATCTGACAATATATATTGCTGGTGAGGATGTGGAGCAACAGGCACCTTCACTCCTGGATGGTGGGAGTTCAAAATGTACAGCTGGTGTGAGGGACAGTTTGGTGGTTTCTTACACAGCATATGTTCCGAACCAGCATGGGGAGGGGGAGTAAACCAGAGTGGAACTGGTGGGGAATGAGGGAAATACAGCACAAGAGAAGACGAGGAAACAAAAGACTGGGACTGCAAGGACTAACTGAGCTGACGGCTACAGCCAGCCCCAAAGTATAAAATCAGCTTTATTGTATAGTATCTGTACAGGGTTGTCCAGAGGGAAGTAGCATAGACAATATGGCAAAATAGCAGAAACAAAAGACATAATTTTGGTCATACAATACAGGTGGAAAATATAAATGACTTTCATAAAGACAAATCATCATGTTAATGGTTTCTACTCAACTTCATTAACATATGGCAAGAAGTAAGAAGGACAAGGTCTTGAGGATCACAGTACAGTTGACAAAACAAAGGAAGAACCATGTGACTTGAAGGTTACTACTTAACTTTGTTAGCATATGACAAGGAGAAAGAAGGGAGGGATCTCACAGGTCTCTGCATAGTTACCTAGACAAAGAAAGAGTTTTATGATTTCTGGCAGAGGGAACATGAAGAAAGGAATATGGCTGTTTGGGAACAAGGGGAGAAGCAGTTGGGAGTTCATTCTCTGAATGTTCCCCAGGCTGTGAGGGCCCTGCCAGTCTTACAGCCCACTCTCCACAAGCATATATAGTTTTGTTATCTCATGCAGTAATAGCACTCCTAGGCATTTACCCAAATGATTTGGAAAATTTATGCCTACACAAAGATAGTACATAAATGTTTATAGTAGCCTTATACATATTTTTCAAAACTGAAACAAATCAGCCAAGCACAATTTACCTTCAGTAGGTAAAGTAATATTATTCAGTGATAAAATGAAATGAGTTATGAATCCATCAAAAGACATGGACAGATCTTAAACACATAGGAAGAAACTGCTATGAAGAGCCTCCAGCTCATGTAACTTAGTTAAAAGACATTCTTCAGTTTGCAAAATTATAGGGGTGATAAAACGATCAGGAATTGCCAATGTTTCGAGGAGCGCTAGTGGTTTGAGTGTGACACAGGTGATTTTTAGTGTGATGAAATTATACTAGTTGATACTTTAATGGTAGATATATGATGCTATGTGTTTTTCAAAACATGAGGAATTTCATATGACCATATTGCTCCAAGTCCTTTCCTTCCCAAACATCCTGCGTGGAAATGTGAACAAAAGAGTAACTTTACTGTATGGAAAACTATTGTCTCTGTTCTAAAAACTCATAGCCCCCATCTAATTATAAACACACACAACAAAACAGACAAATCCCAAGTAAGGAGCATTTCACAAAGTGCCCTTCCCAGTACTACTCAAAAATGGAAGGTCATCAAAACAAAGAAACACGGAGAAATGGTCACAACCAGTATGAGGCTAAAGCAGTGGCTCTCAACCTTCCTAATGCCGCAATGTATTTTCATTGTTAAAAAGGGGTTGCAACCTACAGGTTGAGAACTGCTGGGCTAAAGAGATTTAAGAAAATACAATATCATATCTTAAATGAAATCCTGATGTGAAAAATGACTTTAGAGCACAAAAAGGGAATCTGAAAACAGTATGGGCTTTAATAATAATTTATCAACAGGAGCTCATTAATTTAAACAAATCTAGTGTGATAAAATGTTAATTATAGAATAAATAAATTAAGGATATATCAGAATTCTCAACTACTGTCTCAGTATTTTTTATAATATAAAACACTACTAAAGAGTGGTGTGTTTTTTTTTAAAGTAATTGTAAGATTTAGTTGAGAGAAATCATATTTAAAAATCTATAAAATGAAATCATTCATTAAAGTATAAAATATTGCATCATTTAAAAATTTTTTCCTAGAAATAAAAGAATAGTTGACAAAAAATATTACATAGTAGACTTAAAAATTATATTCAATGTAAAAAAGAAAACTTAGCATTTCAACAGATGTTAAAAAAGCATTCATCAAATTAAAAAAAAAGAACTCCTTATAAGAATTCAGATGGCCTAGTAATGTAAATATTCTCTCAAAAGCTAAAAAAAAAAAAAAAAAAACAGCCAGAGCAACACTTTAGGGGACTCATTAAAGAGAAGACTGAGAAATACATTGCAATGATCAAAGTTTGTGGTTGAAATGTGAGCTAATGCCCCCGACACAAATATTAAAAATTGAAGGATAAATTTCAATTGTATCACAGAAAATGGAGTTGTCCAAAAACACTAAAAGCAATTGGAAATTATTAGAAGGAATATGAGAATAGTGTGATTGTATCAATTTCCTGGAGCTGCTTTGAAAAAGTACTGCAAACGAGGTGGCTTAAAACAACCGAAATTTATTGTGTCATGGTTCTAGGTAGAAGTTCACAATGAAAGAGCAAGAGTAACTCCGTTTTGTAACAAACTGCCCACTTTTGGTCTATCAAGGCCAAGCAGGGTGCTCACCTTGCCGGCAAGATAGCAGCCCAAGCTGAAAATCAACTGTATGATACAAGCCCAACTAATAGGTGTAAAAAGTATCTAAAGTAGCCAATCATACTTGCCACATCCTGGAAATCCCCTACCTCGCTAGTAACTGCAATAAAACCCCCAGCAACCCAGGGGTCAGGGTCCTTAGCACACTCCTACTGTAATGGGTAAACTGAGGGCCCAGGCTTGAGCTTGAATAAAGGCTCTTTTGCTTTTGCATTGAGTTTGTCTCCCGGGTGGTCTTTGGGGATTACGTGATCTGGGCACAACAAAACACAAGTTTTAGCAGGGCGAGGAGGAACATCCTCCCTTGCCTCTTACAGTAGCTCCAAGCTTACTGGGATGGGGCAACATCATTTTAATCTCCGCCTCCATCTCCACATGGCTGTCTTCTCTCTGCATCTTTGCATCTCTGTGGCCTCACAAGTCTGCCTTTTCCTTGTGCCTCTGCTGTGTATTCTTATAAGAGTACCAGTCAGTGACATTGCCTTGGAGTTTAGTCAACCCTAAACACCTAAACTCGTCTTGACTTTACTATACCTACAGAGATTCTGTTTCCAAATAGATAGGTAATATTCACAGGACCTGACATTTAGGACTTCAATATATCTTTTTTAGGAACACAATTCAAACTATAACAGTGATATAACGTACACCAATGATAACCATTTGGAAACTTATTTGTATGTGAGTGTATAAATATTCATATGCCCATATTTGCATCAAAATATTAAAAATGTTACAGTATGTTTATATACACATTTTAAAGTATATATATATTAAATGTATTTATATAGTGTGTATTTTATTAAAAAATAGATCATATTGGCTCCATCACTTCATAGTGAAGCAGGACAAGGCAGCCCTACACCCTCTGCCTTGGCCCTGGCGGTGCTGATGCTGTGGCAGATGGAGGAACCAGCTTGGGGAGGGCCGGACACCTGTGCGGAAGACACTGGCGCCTTGCTGTCTCCTTCCCTTGCTCTTCTGGCTGGTCCATTTCATGGATGGTGCCTTGCTGTCTCCTCCTCATGCCCATCTGACTGGTCAATATCATCAGTTTCCAGGGCCTGGGTCTTCATTGGGCAGCTGGCTGTGACTGATGAAGACCCAAGTGCACATCTGACTAGTCAATATCATCACTTTCCAGGGCCTGGGTCTTCATTGGGCAGCTGGCTGTGACTGATGAAGACCCACGCCCTAAGAAGTTCTGGCAAAACAACTCCCTGGGACTATATAAACCCCTGAGCACAAAGCTCAGGGGCAGACCTCGGCTGGACCTTGGAGAGGGAGCAGAAGAGTTTGTTCCCCTCCAGGGTCCTCTTTGCCTGGAGGTTTGGTTTTTCCTCTTGGAATTCTTCTTTCTTGTAAATAAATCCTGACTTACCACCACTCTTGTGGTCAGTCGATTCAAGTCACCGAGACCAAGAGCCTGAAATTCCGGTATCAATAGCTTTGACCTTAGGTGATTTCAACAACCTCCCATGTCTCTGTTTTCACAGCTGTACAATTAAATAAACTAAATAATAACATAATATCAAATTTTATTATAATAAAATAGACTTCCAAGAGGTTGTAGTAATGATTTATTGTGTTATTTTTAAGAGCAGAGTCTTACACAGGATAAATTAATAATAAGATATAGTAATTAATTATAAGAAGTGAAAACTCTATATTATACAAAACTTTACAGATGTGTGTTAATGAATAATTTGTTGAACAAATATCTCTGTGTAGGGAAAACAAAATTGTAAAGATAAGTATTTTCCTCAAATTATTGATTTCTTTTTTTTTTTATCTCAAAAGCTATTTTTTTTTTTATTGAATCATAGCTGTGTACAAAGGCTTAATAACCAGAATACACAGAGAACTCCAACGTATTTGCAAGAAAAGAACATGCGATCCCATCTCAGGATGGGCAAAAGATCTAAAAAGAAACTTCTCTAAATTATTGATTTCTAATGCAAACACAATTAAGGCCTAACTTTTATTTTTGGAAGAGGCCGATAATGATAATCATATGCTATTCTTATACAGACCTATGTAAGAACTTGAAAGAAATTTCTGTTTTGAGATATCTAGCTAACAAGCTCTCCTGTTCCCTCTCTGAGGTCCAGCTGAGGTCTGCCCCTGAGCTTTGTGCTCAGGGGTTTATATAGTCCCAGGGAGTTGTTTTGCCAGAACTTCTTAGGGTGTGGGTCTTCATCAGTTACAGCCAGCTGTCCAATGAAGACCCAGGCCCTGGAAACTGACATAATATTGACCAGTCAGATGTGCACTTGGCGGACATGTGCAGGTTGGAGTGCAGTGGCCTGATCATAGTTCACTGCAGCCTCAAACTCAGGGCACTAGTATTCCTTCTGCCTCCGCCTCCTTAATAGCTGAGACTATAGTTATGGGCCACCATGCATGTACTGTAAGGAAATTTTTGAAGAATAAGAGTAATAGTAAAAGATTGGCATTAAATGAAAGTAAAATCTTATTTTTAAAAAAACTTGTCAACCTATTATTAATAATTAATAATGGAGTCTAGATTTATTAGTCACTTTACCTTCTGTCTCATTTGGATCAGTGGATGAAAAAATTATTCAGTATTGCTTTTTGAGAAAGTCACTTATGTATTTGAAAAATATCTAGTCATATTTTGAAATTATTTTCAATATGAAAATGTGAATATATTGAAAATAATTTCCAGATGGACAGAACAGCAAGTAGTGAAACCTAATAAATTAATGGCAAATATTTGTTAAAACCTGATTCTGGGAAAATATGATAAATTATAAAGTTTAAAGATATTTTCCCAGTAATTCCAACCTTCATAAGTG
Source organism: Perodicticus potto (assembly GCA_963574655.1). Classification (NCBI taxonomy): domain Eukaryota; kingdom Metazoa; phylum Chordata; class Mammalia; order Primates; family Lorisidae; genus Perodicticus; species Perodicticus potto. Next base: position 6,928 of record CAUYRH010061091.1, on the reverse strand, counting down.
AAAAAAATATCCATAAACTTTTAGGAGAAACATTTGTAAGTAATGTAAATGTTTAGTAAAAAATAAAAGTTTAAATGTACAATATATAAATATAATAAAATTGTGTCCGATCTTAAATAAACATTAAGATATATTTTGAAAAGTATTAAGTAAGCCAAAGAATCTATTTCATAAAATGACAATGATGCAATCAGAATTAAACTGAGGTATACATCCTGCTCTTCATATTTGGTAATCTAAATACATATCTTTGAAGAAATATTGATATAGACACATAAATAACTAATAATTTATTTTTATTTTATTTTATAATAAACATCTATTATATATATGATCCTAATAAGAAGTAAGGATTATATTTGAAAATTCAAATAGGCAATAAGGTAACATTCTCGGGTCGTGAGATTTAGACTGAGACTTCAGTTTGAAGTCTCCATTGAACCATACACAGTCAGTTCTTCATATTCTTGGGTTCCACATTATAGATTCAACTAATCACGAATCAAAAATACCATGTATGTGGAAATAAACGTGCCTGTACTGAATTCATACAGACTTTTGCCCCTTCGTGATTTCCTAAATGATATGTGTAATAACTATTTATATAACATTTTAATTGCACTAGGTATTATAAGTAGCAGGAAGATGTACATAAGTTATTTAGAAGTACTGTGCTATTTTACGTCAGGGACTTAAGTATCTGAAGATATTCGCATTTGTGAGAGATCTTGGAACCAATCCCCCACTGATCCTGAGAGAAAACAGCACTGCTATTCATATCCACTTCTATCTAATTCATTAAAATGATTCCTCTAAGAGAAGCCTGAGGGTAATCTGCCCTATTTCCTTTTAAGGTTAATATTTCCCCCCCAAATTATTGGCTCATTATTGGACTAGACATACCATCTGAAGTTATGTCAACATTTCTTCATATGCTGGTTATGGTGGCTTACACCTGTAATCCTAGCACTCTGGGTTGCCAAGGCGAGTGTGTTACTTGATATCAGGAGTTTGGGATCAGCCTGAGCAAGAGCAAGACCCACTTCTACTAAAAGCATAAAAACTAGCTGGGTGTGGTGGTACACACCTGTAGTTCCAGCTATTCCAGAGGCTGAGGCAAGAGGATTGCTTGAGCCCAAGAATTTGAGGTTGCTGTGAGCTATTATGCCACAGCGTTCTATGGCAGGGTGATGGTGAGACTTCATCTTTGAATAAACAAACAAACAAACAAACACACAAACATTTCTTCATGAAATCCTAACATGTTATAGGAAGACTGGACAACTTTAGCCAGTTGTGTATTATATACCCAGTATTTTACTCTGTATTACAATTTGTGCCCTTCTCTCATTCTTGGAATCTCAGAGAATCTCTGGACAGAGGTCAATTATGGGCTAAATTCCATGAGCTCAATATCAATCTCCAGCTATTGATGCTTACTCAGCTTCTTCATACTGACATTTAATCTGAACAATGAACAGTCACTGATGAAAAATAGGGAAGTGTCTTCAGAATTCAACAAACTTGAAGTAAATATTAAGATTTAATAGTTTACATCCTTAAAATATTATTTGTTTTCTGTAAGAGAAAAAGTAATCTTAGAACACTATGATATAAAATATGATGCATATTGGGATACAAAAAACAAGAGAACGATACTAGTAGATGAGATATATCAAAATAAAAATTAATACAAATAAAAAAGGTAATATGCTAAATTTTAAAGATTATGTCTTAGATCAGAGAGAGTGAGGTATGGAAATATTGTCTCATGAAATATGAAAATACATACTATGTTTAGGTAGTGTTTGAATCAAGACACATTAGCAAAGACAAAAATGGGAGGGTTTTTATAGACTCTATTTTGGAAGAAAGGTGAGAAAATTAATTATTTAGAGTAAAGATTAACTTAAACAAAAATATGTAATGGGACCAAAATGTCTGAGGGAAAGCAAAGGGAGTCAGGAAAAAAAGAAAAAAAGCGAATGTTATTTTTGATTTTGCATTTTTTCACAATTTGTTTAAAAATTATTATCTGGATTAGTAGGATTGTAAGTTTTCCCTATTAGACTGGCATTACTGGCTTAATGGCCTCAGGCAAAGGTAAATTTTAAGAGTACCACTTTCTTCATGTTTAATATCATTTCTCAGCTTTGATGCTCCTGACAGTTTGGGCTGGCGCGCTCTCTGTCAGTGGCTGCCTGGTACATTGCTCACCAGCATCTCCGATCTCTACCTAGTAGAAGCCATTGCTCCCTGCCTCATCATTGTGACAGTCAACAATGTCTCCAGATATTTCCAAGTTTACCCTAGGGAGTTCATTCACCACTGTTGAGAACCATCGGTCTATAAAATGGAAGACATAAATAGTATCTATGCCATATTTATTGTGAAAAATAAATGAGATTATACTATTACCTGGGTTGTGGCGTTGCTGTGAGAATTAATTGATGAGAATACATATAGTAAATTCCCCAGCATAGTAACTACTCATGAAATGTTAGTTATTATGATTTGACACAAGCCCATAAATCCCATAAGAATCTTGTTTAATAATTACACCCAAGTTTCCTTCCATTTCTTAAATTCTACAATTATTTCAGATTATTTAAATAACTAATTATTAATAAAATCAGTAGAAACTTTCAACAAAGATCTTACAATAAATGGAATCATAATATTTAAATTACCCTACAGAAATAAAAACTAAAAATGAAAATAGATTTCATGGATTATTTATAATTTTTATAATAACATTTATTATATTCGAAGTATGAACAAAACTCTTAATAGTATTTATTTTTAGGTAGAGTAAGAAAGAAGAAGACATTGGTATTGGGAGACACTTTTTCACTTTCCTCTTCCATTTTATTTTTCATTACTTTTACATATTAATTTCACTTAATATTCTTTTTTTTTTTTTTTTTTTGAGACACAGTCTCAAGGTGTCCTCCTGGGTAGAGTGCTGTGGCATCACAACTCACAGCAACCTCCTACTCCTGGGCTCGAGCGATTCTTCTGCCTCAGCCTCCTAAGTAGGTGGGACTACAGGCACCTGCCACAATGCCTGGCCATTTTTTGGTTGCAGCCGTCATTGTTATTTGGCAGGCTCAGGCTGGATTCGAACCCCCAGCTCAGATGTATGTGGCTGGTGCCTTAGCCTGTTGAGCCACAGGCGCCGAGCCTCACTTAATATTCTTATAAGGGCTTACCAGATACTTTATTTAACATGTTTATTTATGAGGAGTTCTCTTAATTATGCTAGTTTATAGCAATGAAAGCCTTTAATTGTGCTAAAAACCACTAACAACTGACAGCTTTGAGAATCATTGGATAAACTAATTGATGTAGTGTTCCCATTTATAGTGTATACATTGTGTCCAAAACACCACACCAAATACTGCGACTCTTTGACAATGTTGGCAGGAAAAAGAGGCAATAATTGGCTATCTTGACCTTAACCGTGGAGGATATTCTGAATTATATAAGATCATTGCCTCCCTAAAAACTTCAGCTATGGAACAGGCCCCTGAAACTCTATAGATTTTATGTTTTAAATTCTAGTATTCATCACAAGAATATTAAGGAGACTTGACATTTCTTGCTTACTAGGACTGATAAATCTGATATTATCAACATAGTTATTAATATTATGTTTTCAGTAATTTCAAGACTATTAAGTTTATTTCAGACCACACTATGACAATAATAGAGCATAATTATAGGCCTGGGCAAGGCAACAAATGTGGTCTGAGATCTATCCCTGGTGAATGAAAATGCCTTTATTCTGCTTTTCTGAAGGGAATAGAAAAGAATATTTTCCAGGTCATAGATGTAAAAACCAGAATCAGAGTCTGTGTTGAGCTGTCCTAATAAAGATATCATTATCATACACAAAAGATGCAGTTAGGTTTATCAGTGCTTAGATTTGTAAGCTTCTCTCTCATCCTCCATCTTCAATCAGGTTTTTGCATAGGTTATACTATTAAATTAAATGGGGGATGTGATAGAGACTTAGACTTCAACCACTACCTCCCTTTTATCATTGAGAATGTTAAATCTCTGCCACATTATCCACTGTTTGTTTACTATTTTCTTTGGTGAATAGACAGCTTTCATTAGAGAATGCGATGGTCAATTTTATGTTAACTTGATTAGATTAAGTGATATCTAAAAGAACCTCTGAGAGTGTTTTCAGAAGAGATTAACATTCAAATCAGTAGACTGAATAAAGATGATCAGCCCTTGTCAGTGTGGGCAGGCAGGAATAATGCAATCCTTTGAAGACCATTATAGCACAAAAAGAAGAAAAGGCAAAGCAAAGGCAAATTTTCTCTGCCTTCTGGAGCTGGCAAATCCATTTTCTCCAAGTACTAGAAGCCCCAGGTGCCTGAGTGTTTGGACTTCAGGACTTACACCACAGGCTTCCGTGGCTTTCAGTCTTTCAGACTGAATTATACCATTTGATTTTATGGTTCTCCAGATTTCACACAGCATGCCATGGGGACTTCTTGTCATACGTAATCATGTGAGGACAAGAAATTCTAACAATAAATTCCCTTTTATCTCTCTCCCCATATATACATATATACATCCATATATATCCTTTTATATATACATATATACACATACATAATCCATACATACACATATATATCCTATTGATTCTGTTGCTCTGTGGACATGCCTAATAAAGGAATTTCACTTGGCCTTTCCTACCATGATTGCTCTTACTCTGCAGTTTCAGCAAATGAATGAAATTCCTGTTGGTTTCATTTTAATTAGGTCATTATGACCATGGCAATAAACACAATATAGTTTAACAAACCCCTTAAAGAAAGGTGGATCAAAGGTTCATACCCAGCCCCGACCAGAAAAAAAAAAAAAAAAAAAAAGAAAGGTGGATCAGGAAGCCATTTCTCAGCTGGTCCCTGAAGATCCCAACTATAGTAGGTATCTGAATGGGATTTTTGTGTGCCCCCATTATCAGTGTTAGCTCAGCCATGGTTTGTAAGTATCCTTGAAAGATCGTAACTGCTCCTAATTATCATAGCCCTAAAACATCTTTGGAGGTAGTTATTTTGGGGAAGCCATTCTTATATAGATTTGACAAGATTCTTTTAAGATTTTTCCTTAAAGGGATTCAATCATGAGGGACTCTGGTATTAAGAAATGATTCAGAGGTGGAATCTTGATAAGGGACAATGACATTCCAACTTGTAACTACATCAGCGTTTTCCTTGGCAGTTTTTCATCTACTTATCTATCTGTATGTTTATAGGTCTATGTGGAGATAGCATATTATTTTTTCCATTGAGGTAGGTCTATACACCCACAATACTCCTAGTTGCAAGTCTAGACTTGGTGACCATAAAAGGTCACTCACCTGTTCTCTGACGGTACAGTACTAAGTCCTGGTCTCAATAGTTCTGAGATTCTATGATTCCTGTTTAAGCGAAGAAGTCCAATTTTATGATCATGCCTCTGACCATTAACCCTAACCTTCAAAAGAACAGACTCTTGAATCAGTTTCTTAATCACTAAGGGATTTTTTATCACTAATGTAAATGGGGAGACTTTTCTCTTTCCTACTGAACATAGTTAGCTTAGGTTCTCTGACTTTATGCAATTAATTCATTCTAAATGGCCCACTTTTCTGAGCTTTTTAACCTTTTCCTCAAAATGCTGCCAAGACAGTTAGTATCTCCATCTCATTTATTACAGGCCAGCATCATTTCCCAAATTTAATGAGCCATTCTAGCAGAATATAAAGCTGCTTTGGGCATGTTTGCCAGGATATTGAATCAAAAGAAAATGCTCCCACATGAATAAACTCTTTTCTGTCCAGCTATATATTTGACCCATTCCCTTGTCATGCAAGCTCAAGCTTCACTGCTTTAGATGTCTTCCAAGTAAGGACCAGTAGCATTGTAAGTAAATAATCTCCTCCATACAGTTGCAAAGAGAGTGTTTATTCACTTGAGTTTTGATAGTAGATACTGAAGGAAAGTCAAGACTGATTCTAAGCATGGTAAGGAATGTTAAAAAAATACATCTATTTCAGTTCAGGCTTTTGCATGTTAAGCAGGCAATGGTAAGCAACTCTTATCTAAAAAGAGCAAAGGAATCTACTTCTGCCAACCAGGTCTTTCAATGTAGTCTAGTGGCTTAATTATTTAAAATACATCCACTTAGATGTCTACACCATGATGAAGAGCCCTGATGTTCCATGTCTAGGATACTTTAAAGTCTAGTGACTACAGTAGTAACATGTCTATTAAAGGATCTTTTATTGACTTTCCTCTATTCCTGTTTCACTTTCTTACACTTAAATGTTAAAATAGCAGATCTAATTTTCTGTACATCACCCCTCCCAATTGCAAGAGACAGGGTATTATTAAAGGCCATCATGTAGGCCTTATTTTAGTCACGATGTGTTTGTTCTGAGTTGATCTTTGGCTAATATGAGCCTATTGTTGTTTTTCAAATCTCCTTTGCCAGCTAAGAAGAGACAAATAGTGTAACAAATGTTATGCTCACTATTGACCCTATGTCTTTCAACTACTAGACCTGTTGCCCTTCTACTCATATTACACCCTAAAGTATCACAGGTGACATTAGCATAACAATAACTGGAATGCTGAAGAAAACCAAAACAACTGTATTAATCAGGATCTCTAGAGAAGGATGTATGTATATATATATATGTATGCACACACCTGTATATGTGTGTATGTTTATACAGATATACAGCCGACTCTTGAATAGCATGGGTCTGAACTGTCTTGTGTTTTGTTTAACCATACTTGGATTAAAAATATAGTAGTTGTGGAATGCACAACCCACGTATAAGGAGGGCCAACTTTTATCTGTATATGTGGGTTCTGCAGGGTTGACTGCAGGGCTTGAATATGTACAGAGTTTTATA
>CAUYRH010061089.1:0-35311 GCA_963574655.1 Perodicticus potto | reverse complement strand
GGAGAAAACTGATTAGTATCTGTCACTGCAGGAGATGGTGGCTTGGAAATGGACCTGCTAGAGGACCTTGAGTCCCTGCAGTTTGAGTTTGGGATTCCAGAGGAAGATAAGATCTTGGTGTATTTGCTGGGACGTTCTCGGGGACTGATGATCAACGCCTGTGCCCATGCAATCTTCTTCTGCAAAGTAGTACGTAATTTGAGGTAAGCTAGGTCTCCAAGTTTAGCAAGATAAAAATCTCACTGCTGACTCGGCGCCTGTGACTCAATGGGCTAAAGTGCCAGCCACGTACACCTGAACTGGCAAGTTCGAATCCAGCCTGCAACAATGACGGCTGCAGCCAAAAAATGGCTGGGCATTGTGGCAGGCACCTGTAGTCCCAGCTACTTGGGAGGCGGAGGCAGGAGACTTGCTTGAACCCAGGAATTGGAGGTTGCTGTGAGCTGTGATGCCACGGCACTCCATCCAGGGTGACAGCTTGAGGCTCTGTCTCAAAAAAAAAAAAAAAAAAATCTCACTGCTGAGAATTTAAATGACTTAAACTTTTTATATTAGAGGATAAGTCTGCCAGGGGGATTGTCTTCCTATCCTTTTCTACCTAGAGTTAGTCACTCCTGGTCTGAAAGGAGCAAGAAAATCCATGCCAGGGCCTCCTGTCTATGGTTATATAATAAAGCATGAATTTTTACATAGATTGATTAAATGATCATTCTATTTATTCACTCATCATCACCACCAGCTTGTCTTCCACAGCTGCTAATGACTAGCCATTCCTTGTCTATTGGCAAGAAACACAAATGGAGTCAGTATTTTTCTTTGAGGCAGAACTAATAGTGGAACGCTTCCTCACTGGAAAGCTACATGGGACTTCTCAGTCCCTACAGCCAGATGACTTGCTTGAAACCCAGAATATTTATTTGCAAAGAAGCTCAGTCCAGCCCTGGTTTCTGCTATCTTTCTACAAAGTAGCTGCAGACACCTAAATAAGAGATGTATGTTAGCCAAGTACCTAAAATTAGGCTCCTGGATCCTGTAACTCCAGATCACTCTGGAAGTATCCAACACATCCTCCCTGTACTTCTCATTTTGCTTTTCTCTGAAGTTAGGTTAATTTTTGCATAAGAGGACCAGGTCTGAATTGAATGTGTTTAACAGGTATAGCATATATCCAAAGAGGTAGGCTATGTCAGTAAGTTTACTGATTGGCTTAATGATAGTGATGCATAAACCCTATTGGTTGTACCCAAGATTAGAAAAAAAAAAAACAAACATGAAATTTGCAGGAAGGATTTTATATTTGGAAGGATCAACAACTAAGAGAAAGTGTTCTTTAAATCAGGAGGGGAACCTTAAATAGAATGTGTCTTGTGATGCTTATGTGGAAAATCCAGAGCATTAAGACTCTAATTTTTACAGAAATACAAAACAAATATGTTTGTCCTATAACAACAAAAGTCATGCTTTGTGTATTCAGAGGTCTGACTTTGTTAATCTTGGGCTACGAAAACACATCCAGAACCAACAGTAAGTGAACCTCTGGAAAAAGTTGTCTCAAATCCCTCATCTCAGTTTCTCAGGTCTGTTTTGTTTTATAACCTATTTAATTTTATAAATCATAACATTATTTAAAAACTAAGCTATCTGGTTTCTCAGATCTGTACAAACTAAAATACAAAACTAGAAAGAGTATAGGCAATATGGTAGCAGAGCAGTGCAGCAGGCAATGAAAATTGATAGCTGTCTGAGAGTGATGTTGGCAAGATGGAAGAACAGGAAGCTACAGATCTTGTAACTCCACAGAGACACTAACTTCTCAACAATGTATAGTCCAAAAAACATTTATGAGAACTTTAGAAACCAGCTAAGAAGTTATAGTACCCCAGGCAAGTACAGAGCCAAGAATAACTGCTTTGAAAGAGGTAAGAAAAAAATTACACTTAAGATAGCCCTTCTAGGCTCGGCGGCTGTGGCTCAACGGGCTAAAGCGCCAGCCATGTACACCTGAGCTGGCAGGTTCGAATCCAGCCTGGGCCCACCAAACAACAATGACGGCTGCAACCAAAAAGGAAAAAAATTGGCTGGGCGTTGTGGCGGGCGCCTGTAGTCCCAGCTACCTGGGAGGCAGAGGCAAAAGACTCGCTTGAGCCCAGGAATTGGAGGTTGCTGTGAGCTGTGATGTCACAGCACTCTATCCAGGGTGACAGCTTGAGGCTCTGTCTCAAAAAAAAAAAAAAAAAAAAAAGATAGCCCTTCTAAAGCCAGTACAACTCAGTGTAATTGGGAGGAAATGCCTAATTTACAGCTTCTCCCCTGAAAAGAGAGAAAAAAGTAGAAAGTATGTCCAATGTTCTGGCTTTTCAAGGGCTTTCTGAGGGACTGGTTTTTGTCTCACATGGCTTGCGACAGGGAACCACCATATTTTGGATGAGAACGAAGAAAGTTCAGTAGCTTGTTGCAGCATAGAGAACCTGAAGTAATGCAGATAGACACTAGAGAGAGCAATGGGTTACAAGTCCTTGCAGAAGAAACAGGCAAACCCCTCTAATTATAAAAATACAAACCCAAGCCCAGAGAAACATTCCCAGAAAAGATTTGAGAGGTCACCAGAATCTCTAGCTAAGCTGATTGCTAAGGGTCTTCCCCTGTATGAAGCTGGTTTATAAAGATTGGGCATGTGGTGACTTTTTTCAAATGCCCAAGTTCCAACAAGAGGTAACAAGGCTGGTTGCCGCAGCACCAACACCACCATGGAGGAGGCGGCAGGTCCGCCAGCTCCACTGAGCTGGCTGGGGTGCTAAATGTCCTCCATCATAAGGAAGAACAAAAAATAAATATTTTGTGTGTACTTAGTAAGGTCCAGTTATCAAAACAAAATAGTGATCCTATCAATATCTATTTTTCTTAAGTTCTTGTTTTAAGTTCTTATTAGAATTTATGCTATTTACACAAATTACCTTCTCTGAAAAAATCCAATTACATACAGGTTCGATAATATGACTACATAAAATAACCAGTACTTACTACTAATAATTAAGCTTTTCTATAAATTCAATAGCCTAAGTATAACTCATTCACAATGAACTGACTTATGCAGATCCTACACACCTGACTAATTAATTACAATAAATACAGGAAAACTTATTATAAATGTTTTTAATGTATGTCAGCTAGATATTTCTTGATAATTTTGACCATAAATAAATGTCAAACTGAGAAAACTTTATCATCTACCTCTCCATCTAGTTTCTAACTAGTGATACAGGGCAGGTGGTTCTGGGCACAGCCCTCCTGGCCACCTGAGTAGGCCTCCCTCACCTGCATTGCTGCCCTGGACGTGTTGGTGTAGCATCATGTGGGGAAGCAATGGCTACAGAGCCAAGTGCAGTAGAAAGGGGCAAGTGTGGCAGAAGCCATGGGTCCCTAAGTTAGTTGAAGGAGACTACAGCACTGCCCACCTGCTTCCTGTATCAAACCCAGAACTACCCTTGGACTTAGGGAGCCCTCCGCTGTCAGCTACTCCCCTGTGAGCATTTCAGGGTGATACAACTTTCCCTCATTCAGAGCTCCACAGGTACCCCCTATTTGCTAGGCCTTGGCAATTTCATTAAGGAAATGGCTCTTTCACCTTGCCCTCAGGGGACAGGACTGTATCCATTCATTTGTTGCCAAGTCCTGGTCAAATATAACTACAAAAGTCCCATGCAACTGTATACATACTCCTAGACAAAGGACCCAGGTGAAGATTTTCTGCCTTGAGTCTTTCCCTCTTCCAGAAGCTCTGGTGCTTTTTCTGCATTCTTTTCTGTGTAATAAATCTTATCTTACCACTAATCTATCGTCTATGTGTTCATTCTTCAAATCCCAAGACCAGGGACTTATCGATACAGGGCTGGTGGCTCCCCGGCTCTGGGTGACCCTGGTGGCCTGGGTGGACCTGCCTCGCCTTCTGTACCACCACCAGGACGTGTTAGTGTGGCAGGATGCAGGGAGGCGAGGGCTGGAGAACCAAGCGCAGCAGAGAGGGCCTAGAACTGACAAAGCACGCACGTCCCTAGTCAGTTGAGCAAAACCATGGCACGGCTTGAGCTGTTGCTGGTGTCAACCCCAGCACCATCCGTGGACCTAGAAAGCCCTCCTCTGGCCGCTACTCCTCTGCGGGGATTTTACAGGCCTAAGGATGATATGTGGTTTGGTTCTCCTATTTAGGTTTAAACAGGGTTCCCCCATTTCCTAGGCCTGGGCAATTTCATGTAAGTTTCCTAGGCCTGGACAATTTCAGGTAGGGACCGTAATCATTCATTATTGCACCCGTTCATCTTGCCCAGAGGAAGAGACTGTATCCATTCATTTGTTGCCAAGTCCTGGCCAAATGTAACAACAAAAGACCCATGCTACTATATATACTCCTAGACAAAGGACCCAGGAGGAGATTTTCCAAGTTGGGTCTTTCCCTCTGCCAGGAGCTCTGGTGCTTTTTCTGTATTTTTTTTTTTTGTGTGTGTGTGTGTGTGTGTATAATATATCTTGTCTTATGACTGATCTGTGGTCCGTGGGTTTATTCTTCAAATCCCCAAATCCAAAGACCTCCTGAAGAAAGAAATTCGAGTGACATATTTTGGGGTCATCATCAGGGATTGAGAATCTGTGGTAGGTAAAGGGATCACTCAACTCTGTCCTGTTTTTCTCTGTAATCATGATAATGAAGACAACAATTCAGATGGTGGGCATCCAGTAAAAGTGCACAATGTGGTTGCCAAACCCCAGGTCACTGGCAAGAGACTGTAGGGGAACAACCTTTCTAATTACCCTTGGCTCCAAAAAAAGGGAGGAAAAGGGAATGTTCAAAGGTTTCTGAACCCATTCTGTATCCACTCTCTGGGGGAGAGCCCAGCAAGCAGAAGTAGCACCCAGAGGTTCTGGGATCCCCAGCAATGGTTCTGACCCCACAGCACTGGAGAGTCGTGTGAAATGTGGGCTTTCCCAGTGCTTTTCCTGTCCGCTCTTGTCTTCCTTGTCCCAGACTTCTACTTATCTCTCTACAGAACCCTGCCACTGTTTCCCTCTCTCCTTATAGTTTGTTTACATTGTTTGAATGTTGGTAAAGGATTGCGTTATGTATTTAGTTAAGTTTGTGTCTCTTTCTGGTCTTTTTCAGATGTTATAAATGTATTATTTTAAGTCCTTTTCATTGTCTTTCGCTACAAAATTAAATTCAATTGATTTGTTTTCAAGTTTGAAAAATATTAATGGTTAGAGGCCAAGAAGTGAGCTCCAAACCAAAAGCAAAATGACTGCCCTACACGGCTTCTCTGGAGACCAGTAGCCTGCGAGGGGAGGCTCAGGACAGCCCCCAAGACAAGAATGGCCTTAAACCCTAGGCTACATTTCAGTCTCTTAAAAATGAAGAAAGGCAATGAAAATGACCCTGAGTATTTCATTTTTTTTTGGTCAATTGAGATAAGTGAAAAAGTTGAAAAGAATTTCAGGTTTCATGAGCAGCACCTGTGGCTCAGTGAGTAGGGTGCCGGCCCCATATACCGAAGGTAGCAGGTTCAAACCCAGCCTTGGCCGAACTGCAAAACAGAAAAATAGCCAGGCATTGTGGTGGGTGCGTGTAGTCCCAGCTACTTGGGACACTGAGGTAAGAGAATCGCCTAAGCCCAAGAGCTGGAGGTTGCTGTGCTGTATGAGGCCACGGCACTCTACCGAGGGCGATAAAGTGAGACTCTGTCTCTACAAAAAAAAAAAAAAAAAAAAAAAAAAAAAATTCAGGTTTCTCAAGACTTTGACTAGTTACAACTAATTCTTAATGCAAAATTTACAAAGTGTCTCTAAACCCTGATTTGTTACTGAGTTTAATTACGTTGCCTGGCTAACTTTGGGAGAAAAAAGGGAGGTTGGAAAAGCCAGCATTTAAGACCTGCTCATGATAAAAAGCCTATTTTTCTTTGTTACTGGGAATTTAGAACAAACTTGCAAAAATAACAAAGGGTTACAAGTGTGAACCTCACACATCCATTTTTCTCCAGGGCGAGGATCATCCCCGCCTTCATTGACAGGCTTCTACTCCATTTCAGGTCCAGAAAGGGGCGGGCCTCTCAACAGGTGGGACCAAGCTCCCGATACCTGATTTCTCAGACTGTGCTGCCGGCAAGTAATAAGAACAGGAGAGCCTGTGGGTACGAGGCACTACACTGCTAGTTATGGCTAAATCCAGACCAGCACAGGGGCTGGGGAGGTCACTCTCCTAAGAGATTCTTCCCCAAGCATTGGAAGGATCTTCCTTTTGTTTGGCTGGAAGGCTTCCCGGGTTGGTCAGAGGTCGCTTTAACAACCCACGAACACAGAGGGTGCATTGATTTAAGATGCTGTATGTTTGTTCTTTCCCACAACTGGGTAACAATCTCTCTCTGAGACAGTGGTTCTCAACCTTCCCAATGTCATGAACTATAATACAGTTCCTCAGGTGTCACAGCCCCTATGGCCCTGGTCTCAATCGCTGCAGACAGGAACCAGGCGAGACTTGGATTAGAAGTACAAGCTTGTAGGAGGCGGGCTAACCTTGACCGCAGGGTAGCCCCAAGCAACCTCCGCAGTAGCCTTTTATTGAGACAGCACAAGACAGGTGAGGGGAGTATTAGACATGCCCAAGGCTCTCAGTGGGCTGGGTTCTTTCTCCACTGGGAGCACCTGCAGATGAATTGGCCAAGGGCCTGCCTCCCAGCTGCAAATCATCTTGCTCAGAGATCGTCTGGCTCTTTGCATCCTCTACACTCAGGTTGTGTTGACCCCCAACCATAAAATTATCGTAGGAAAATAATTTTCTGGTTGGAGGTCAACACAACCTGAGGAACTGTATTAAAGGGTCATGGCATGAGGAAGGTTGAGAACCACTGCTCTAAGGGAACACCCTGGTATGTGGGTTTAAACCCAGCCTGGGCCTGCTAAACAACAATAACAACAACAACAAACAGCCAGAGGTTTTGATGGGTGCCTGTAGTCCCAGCTACTTGGGAGGCTGAGGCAAGAGAGTTGCTTAAGCCCAACAGTTGGAGGTTGCTGTGAGCTGTGACGCCACCGCACTCTACCCAGGGTGACATAGTGAGACTCTGTCTCAAAAAAAAAAAAGAAAGAAAAGAAAAGAAAGAAGGAAGAAGGAAGGAAGGAAGGAAGGAAGGAAGGAAGGGAAAATTTCCGAATTATCTATGTGCAAGCTTTCTTTTTTCTCAGAGACAACCTTCGACTGTGTAAAAGCTCTTAGATAGAGCCAGCTCTACCTGGCTGTTGTAATGTCCCCAAATGGCCAAGGATTCCCTAGAGAGATGCTGTCTCCACCTAGTTCAATCACACCGTCTACCTCCCCCACACCTTCCTCGATGCCTTTAGATAACCCCAAGAAACAGCCTATTCCCAGAGTTTCTTCTGCTCCTGTTGGGACCCATAGAAAGCAACTATATACTTCTTTGTGTCCCTTGGTCAAGAATTGGGGTGTGAGAAGGGAATTGCCCAAGTATTACTCCATTTTCTCTGGAAGGTTTTAAACAAATCACTTAGGAAAAACATAAGAAAATTTTCTGATGACCTAGATAAATACACAGATGTTCTCCAAGGATTAGGACAAAGCTTTGGCCTCTCTTGGAAAGATGTAACACTACTACTAGATCAAACTTTAACTTTGAATGAGAAAAATGAAGTCTTGAATGAGGCTAAAAAGGGGTGATTTGTGATTCATGGCCAATATGGATAGCAGTGTGTCCTCTGAGGAAAGGGACAGATGCGCCATAAGAAGACAGGCAGTTAGTTCCTTTTGAAGATCCTGAACGGCACCCTGAAAACAGGTGACTGGTGACGTAAGCATTTTTTAACATATATCCTGGAAGGTTTATCCAAGAAACAGCCTATGAATCAATCTAAGTTGTCTACTATTTTCCAGGAGCAAAATGAAAATCCCTCAGCCTTTCTTGAGTAGTTTAGGGAGGCAATGAGTAAACACTCCCAGTTGACACCTTACTTCTTAAGGACCAAATTATTTCAAAAGATAATTCAAACAGCCCCAGAGATTAGAAGAAAACTGCAGAGATTAGTTCTAAGCCCCGATCATAACCTAAAGAACCTTCTTAAAATGGCCACAGCCATCCTTTATAACCAAGATTAGGAGGAAGAGGAGAAAAAAAGAAAGAAGGGATTTAAAAAAGAATGACACCTCTAGTAATGGCACTTCAACAAATTGGCACCATTCAGGGGTACAGGGAACCCAGAGGAGTGAAGGACAAGTGTTTCAAATGTGGTCAGACTTCAGGCTTTAAGAGAGATCGCTCTTGGCAACCTGACACCATCTGCTGCGTGAACCCCTAGGCCCCGGTCCAGAATGGGAGGGTGACCACTGGAGGGCAGCCTGGCTCCAGAGGTGAAGGCCTTCTGGGACGGTGACCCCAGCAGCCCCTGAACTGAGGGTTCCTGGGGCAGATTCTCATGGCTCCACCTGTGTCATCACATCAAGAGCCCCAGGTGTGTGTCATACTGGAGGGCCAGGAGACAAAATTTCCTCCGGACACTGGAGCAACCTTTTCTGTACTCCTCTCTAACGCTGGTCTTCTATCCCACAAATCTATAAATGTACAGAGAGTGTTGGAAAGCCAGCCACCAAATTTTTCTCTCAGCATTTAAGCTGCAATTGGGAGAACTGGCTGTTTGCTCGTGCCTTTCTAATCATCCTGAAAGTCCAATTCCCTACTGGGGACATACTAACTACAGCAGCAACAACCATTTGTATGAATATGGGCAAGAACCTATACTGTGCCTCCTCTTATTAGAGACAGAAATCAAACCATAAGTATGGACTACTGAGGTATTGCGGGGCTGGGGGATAGTGTAAAATATGCTCAACTGGTCCAAATAAAGTAAAAGAAATACCATTGTCTAGCTTCCCCGGGTATACAAAAGCAAGGTAGATCTTTAGGTGGAGACTGACAAATAGATTTTATTCATCTCCCTAAGCACAAGGTATATAATATTTGCTGGTATTTGTGGATGCTTTTACTAATTGTGTTGAAATCTTCCCTTTACTATTAGAAGAGTCCCAGGGAATTGTAAAGGCTTTACTGCATGAGATTATCCCCAGGTTTGGACTCCCTCAGAGTTTGCAAAGTGATAATGAGCCTGCCCTCAAAGCAGCTGTTGTGCAGGGAATATCTAAAGCCCTGAGCATAAAATATCATCTACACTGTTCTTGGAGGCGCCAATCCTCTGAGAAGGTAGAAAAAATGAATGATAAAATCAAAGGACAGTTATAAAGGCTAACTCAAGAGACTCATCTCCCTTGGACTAAATTACTTTCCATTGTTTTCTTTAGAATAAGAAATTTACCTCAGAAACTCAGTTGTAGCCCATTTGAATTAATGTATGGAAGGCCCTTTTTAACTAACAATTTGTTATTAGATCAAGAAACTATAGAATTGGTAAAATGTATTACTTCTTTAGCTACATTTTGACAAATCCTTAAAAACCTCCAAACCACATTTTAACATTCAGCACTAAAAGAGCTTTTCTCTCCTGGAGATCTAGTTACGATCAAAACTCTTCCCTCCAATTCACCTTCCCTGACCCCAACTTTGGAGGATTCCCTTTCCTGTTATCTTGTCTTCTTCTGCAGCTGTTAAAGTTATGGCAATAGATTTCTTGATACATCATTCAGGAATAAAATCCTGGAACCCTCCACTCCCTACAGAAGTGGACCATAAAGAGAATCAACCACAGTCCACCTACTCTTGTGAGCCTAAAGAAAATTTGAAGTTACTATGTAGAAGCCATGAGGAAAGTGTTAATGTAGTTCACTTCTGAAGTCACTGACCCTTTTATCCCAATGTTAACACCCCTAACGCTGTAATTAACCCCCTCTTCTGGCTGTTCTACCTTTGCCTTTTAATGTGATTTAATTAATGAGATTTGTCTTCCAGAAATGATGTCATCAGGCCACAAACAGTAAAAGTGGTTCCAGTTTAAGACCTGACTCTGTTGCAGATCCCTGGATCACCCTTCCTCCGGAGAAGCCCTAACTGCCCCTTCCATCACTGCCCAGTGAGCAGGAGGTAGTTAGATTGAGTACTCATCCTTTTTCCCTAACAGCAGAGTTTCTACTCAGACCAAGAGAATTGATAGTGGGTGGGTGGCACCTTGATCCAGGTGGCCCCGGAATGCCATGGAGGACCTGTCTTTCCCTCTGTGTCTCTGTCTCAGAGGTGTGGGTGCAGCAGGATGTGGGAGGAAGGGCTGGAGAACCTAGTGCAGCAGAGAAGGGCAAGTGTTGTCAAAGCCTGTGAGTCTCTAGTCAGTTGAAGGAGACCACGGCACAGCCTATGCCAACCCCAGAACCACCCTTGGCCTTAGAGAGCCCTCCTCTGGCTGCTACTCCCCTGTGAGCATTTCACGGCCTAAGAGTGATTCATGGTTCCCCCATTCAGGGATCACCAGGGACCCCCCTCCCCTAGTTCCTGGGTAATTTCATGTAGGTTTCCTAGGCCTGGACGGTTTCATGAAGAAGCCGTATCCATTCATTAATGCACTCATTCATCTTCCCCCAGTGGAAGAGACTGTATCCATTCATTTGTTACCGAGTTCTGCTCAAACAGAACTATAAGGGACCCACACAACTATCTATACCCCTAGACAAAGGACCCAGGAGGAGATTTTCCAACCTGGGTCTTTCCCTCTGCCAGAAGCCTCTGCTTTTTCTGAATTCTTCTCTATATAATAAATCCTGTCTCACCACTGATCTGTGGTCCGTGGGTTCATTCTTCAAACCCCTGAGACCAAAGACCTACTGAAGAAAGAAATTCCAGTAACACTAGCAAAGTAAGCAAATTTAGCAAACATTTTAAGATGAGCGTAAGCTTGTGGAATATCGCCAGAGTACCAATGATGACCTTGGATTCCATATATGTCACGCTGAGTTCAAAAATGAACTAGTCTATTCCTCTTTCTATTCAACAATTATTTACCTTGAACCAATTCATTATTGCCTTATGCAATACACAGTGGTATTACTGAGAATCTATTATTCAATTTAGCATTTTAAAATCAGTTCTTCACTGATTAACTATCAGTTATTAATTAACTATGTACTAAACTGTCTTGTGATTGATTAAAGTAAAAGGAGTAACCTCTTTTTACAAAATGTATTATTATCTAATTTGCTTAAAAAGCTCTGCGAATTGTCAGCAGAGAATACTTATACAGAGAAGTATGATAATCTTCACTTGACATCACAAAATATGGCACAGACACGGCAAGAAGACAAACATAGTATTTGATAAAATAACTTTTTTCATATTTGGCATCTGAGAAGGATCGTACTTCACAAATATCTCAGTTTGAGAACTATTTAGAGAAAACAAAAAGATGAAGAACACCATCCCTTCCAAAGCTGACCTAGAACAGGATTCCCATGGTTACTGGCAAGAATTCTCACTGAGAAAAATCAAAGGATGCAGGAACTAAAGGGTCAGTTGCTTTCTTTCGCTAATAGTAGGAGCTTTACATTTTTATTTGTTTTAACCAGACCACCTCCTTGATTTGGAATAATAAGGAGAAATTGTATACAATTTTTAAGAAACCATGACATTTCATAGTAATTATTCCTTTCTGAATATACTGTGGAATTTATAATGTGCTAAACTATCAAGGAACATCTATTTATTCTCAAGTTATTTGTTGTTAGAAGAGAGACACACACAAACAAGAAAATACAAGTTATTTTAGAATCTTGTATGACTGACATAAAAGTATATCAGAAATGAATAGTAAATGAAGGAATAGGCAGATGGCTGTAACTGCAAGGGACTTAGAAAATTTTCTAAAATAAATTGATATATGGTTGTTCAAAGGTCTATTTCAATGTCTTATAACCACAGCTTGCAGATAAAAATACATTCAGATAATTTGCTGTCTGCTATCCTGAACACATGGGTTTATGCATTCAATGAAAGTTCAAGAATCAAGATAGTTATTTTTTGTTTACTTTTGACTAATTCTTAAAGGGAAAATAAAATCTACAGCATTTAGATAAATAGAAGCTATTGAAAAAGTAACATGACACGTGGACTTTGCAGTCCATGAATCTATGAATGAAAGGAAAAGTAGAATATGGAACAAATTCTACGCAAGATAAAAGCCACAAAGAGAGAAACAGTGTGTGTAAGATTTGGGAGGCTACTGAGAAGACCAATAGAAGTGTTGCAAAGGTCAGTTGTGATATAATAACAGGAAAAAGAAGGGGTTAATAAATTACTCTTGGGGCAAGATGTGGGAGACGTGAAATCCAAGAATACAAACTTTAGTACAGGTAATCACAATATAAGTTGAGAATGCAAAGTTTTGGAAGCTTTATTTGGCAAATGCCAATGACTGTATGAAAAAAGGAATACCACTTAGAAGGCAATTTCAATATTTCAAAAGTGAGGTAATATAGGAGAAAATAAGAGGGCATATTGGTCATTTCATGACATCGGATTTTATCCAGAAAGCAATGAAAAAGGAAAAGTGCAACTGCATTTTAGAAATTTCGCTTTGCAATGTGAATAATGTACTGAAGAGAGAGAAGCTTGAGCCAGGGTATTAATTGGGAGCACTGTTTGATTCAGAGAAGACATAATCATACTGGAGAGAAGATGATAGATTCAATAAGTACTTCAGAGTCTGACTTTTCAGTATTCAGTGATTAATTGCAAATGAGGTTGTGAGGACTTAAGGGAGAACAGTGGTTTGCCATGTTAGAAACTTGACACAAAGTTTCTTTCTGAGAGAGTGACTCGTCCACGAGGGGGCACTTTATCACAGTGGGGAGTGGCGATAGGTGATGACTTCAGTCCAGAACAAATTCGTTCTACGGCCACGTTGGTGGAGGTTAGAGATCATTTCACATGTTGCATGTTTTTGTCTGAAGTTAATATATTTAACATCTTCAGAGTCTGGATGAGAATGAAAATTGGAAGGCAGACAAAAGAGAGAAAAACTAGGAAAATGTGAGGTGCAAGAAAATAAGGAAAAGGAAATTTTAAATTTTAAATTCCAGAGCTAGCAATGGAATTTTGTGTCATGCATCAGCCATAATCTAAGGATTTCATTATCATATGTATTTAAAATAGTTTTCCTAAAATTATTTATTGCCCTATGCTAGAAGCAGGTGGTATAAATGTTTGTTCTGATACTAAATTGGAGGAATTTATCCAACAATCAAATAATTATAAGGACACTTCGCAAAAAACAAAGAATCAATATAAAAGAGTGTATATGAAAATCCAAAGCTATCATGTGACTGAATTTGAAATAACACATGGTGAAGATATTCAGAATTTTATGTAAGAATCACTACAATTTTGCTTTAATATTACTATTGAACACATACCCAGTCTCTCCTGAGCTTGGAGAAATTTACATTCCATGTGTATTTGTTTATTTATGACATTCATTGTTCCAGAAAGAATGTTAGCTGGCATATTAGAATATGTAAATATTTGTTTGTCTGTGTATATATATGTATGGGGGTGTGTGTTCATGTGTGTGTGCTTATGTTTATATAAAATAAGGTGAAAAGAGATAGAAAATGTAGGGTAGAGACATAAATTAGTCAATAATAAACTGAATATATCCACAAAAATTACGTTTATAATTTCATGGACCACAAGTGTGGTTCAAAGTTTGTTAGAAAAAGGTCATCCATACAAAAAGAAAGTCTGTTCATTTCCACATTTCACTGTGATCATAAGATTAAAGATGCTTTTGAAGCACGATAGTGGATCTTCTCAGACAATGCTTACTACGCTGAAGAAAGTCCTTGACTGCCTTGTCCTGGAAGAGCTGCAGTAAGGCTTTGCTCCTTAGACTCCTGTTTTAGCATTTTCTCTAACAGATTGATAAGAAATTTCACAAAAGCAATCCTGCTACAGTCCAGGTACTAATTCTCTGTTGATTTGACTTAAGATAGTGGCTGAAGACAGCATAATGTTATCTGTATGAAGGACGCCACACACGGATCAGACGATCAAACAAATGTGTACTCAACTATCTTTCTGGTGTAATTCTCCGCTGAACACGAATGTCTGTGCATACAATCATCCAGGCGTTCGGGGAAGATGAATGGTTTCAGCTTGACTTAAGCTTGTCCAGCTGGGATGCAGATGTGTGTTGTCTGTCAGGGAGGAATCCATGTGGTGAGACTTGCAGACGAGAGCAGAGGATATCAACCTACTTCGAGCTGAAATATTCTTTCAAGTCTCCACATTTGCTATCATGTAAATTACCTAGGTAACTCTGAGAAAAATACCATCTTTACTCATATCAAGTTAAAGAAAGGCTCATTGTAAATTACTCAAACACTTTACACATTAGGATGTGGAAGATTTATACTGGGTAAGAGTTTAAGTCAGTATTTTAAACTCTTACCCAGTATAAAATTTCCACATCCTAATGTGTAAAGTGTTTGAGAATTCCTCTACTTACAGTGTTGGTGTAACAGACTGCTGCCCACCCAAGTTGGAGGGTAACCATGCTGTCATGCGCACACAGGTGTTCTGAGAAGAAACATTTCAGGGTTCAATTGTCACTTTCAGCTTCATTGATACCATAAGAAAGCATAGAATTTTTTTTTAAATTATCTTTCATTTTTTAAATTAAAGCACAACATTCACATCGTTGTCCTTTAATTTGCTATCTTCTAGATACCTTAAAGACACATAAGAATAAATCACTTCTGTTTCAAGAAATAGATACACACCATTACAATATTTTAAGTGTTGGAAGCCTCACAACTTCATAAACTTTACATCATGCATAACTCAGTCTTGGTAACGGCATGCCTTTAGTATGTGATATTTTGGTCAGTACAGATTTTAAGTTCATATAACAAGATTCGGGCAGATAACCTAATAGAATGAAGTTGGACATGTGAGAAAAAAAAAAGCAAAACATAAAGCTAAACCCATTAGCAACTGGGGTACTGCAAAAACCATGAAGCTAAATTGTGTCACGTATCATGATTTTATACCAGATAATCTGGAAATTAAGATTTCTAACTGATCACACAGAAAATCTGCACAACTAAACAAGGCGTGTGTAGGCCACTTCTATAGATCTAGTCACATCTAGAGCATTTTACTGGACAACATCAAAGTTCTTGAAGAATATAATTAAATATGCATGCCCTACAGTGTTAGAAAATAAAAGGATTAAAAGTCTATAAAAGTTTTCTGTGAATGTCTAGAGAAATGCCCACTTATTCCATTCAGACTCTGGCAGATACATACAGGATATTTCATGATTCAAATGTAAATTATTGTGATAAATATTTATTCCTTAAAACAAGGAAAATTTTATATTGAAGCATATGATTGAATATTGAAAATTGCTATTGATATTATAGAGAAATATTAATGGCATAATAAGGCACTAAATAGTTTTAAAAGTTCTATTTCTTCTAATAATATTTATATTTTTTAAATTTTAATAATTATATTATTTTGGAAAATATTGAAAAATAAGTAGATAAACTAAAACATGCAGTTCCAGCAAAAAGACAAGCAATGTGAATATTTTGGTGAATTCCATTCTTGTCATTTTATTTGAATACATGTACTCAACTGAAAAATGAGGAAAAAACTGACTGAGTTATGCATGATATGAAGTTTATGAAGTTGTGAGGCTTCCAATACTTAAAATATTGTAATGGTGTGTATCTATTTCTTGAAGCAGAAGTGATTTATTCTTATGTGTCTTTAAGGTATCTAGAAGATAGCAAATTAAAAGACAACGATGTGAATGTTGTGCTTTAATTTAAAAATGAAAGATAATTTAAAAAGAGATTCTATGTTTTCTTATGGTATCAATGAAGCTGAAAGTGACAATTGAACCCTGAAGTGTTTCTTCTCAGAACACCTGTGTGCGCATGACAGCATGGTTACCCTCCAACTTGGGTGGGCAGCAGTCTGTTACACCAAAACGATGATATTCTTGTTACAATTTTAATGCAACCATTTTCTATACTATTAAATAGTCTTTGATCATTAATTTTTAATGACTATAATATTGCATCACCCAATCACATTATCATTTATAAAGCAAATATGAATATGTGTGATATTTTCAATTTGTGGTTATTAGGAAAAAACGCTACAAAGAACATTCTTATAAATCAGAATTTTTTAGTAACAGAATAATTTTCTAGAGAACTCTAAAAAGGCACAAATGCATTTACTACCAGGACGCTATCTGCCATTTCCTGAAAATTTCCTTTCCTGCACATATCAGAAAGCCCTAGGCTTTAATTATAAATTAATTTTTGTCAATTTTATTGATATAAATCACATAAAATTTCTATTCTTGATTGTTTCCTGTTGAGTATGGGCATATTTTGCTGTGTTTGGAGCTTCTTTGTATTTATTTCCTACCAATCATCTTTTCATGAGATGTGTTCAGTTCTGAAGAAGACAGGGTGGCCGGTTATATATATTCAAGGAGTCATGTATTAAGAATGTGTGTGTATGTTTTCTATCATACTCATTGCAATTATTTTCCTACAGAAATGTACAGGAGGGTATAAATGAATAATATTTATAGATCCATGTCATTCAAAAAAATATGGTAATAGATAATATTAACACCAAGAGAAAGCTAACACAGATGGATTTGTGTATGCTTTGAATATACAAAATTTATTCTCACTTTGTAAAATATTCTCTTTCCTATTTCAAACTGAAAATAGACAGCATTCAAATTCTTCTATCTAGGGGAAGGAGATGAAATGATTGGCTTAATAATAATGGAATAGCAACCTAAAAACAACTTTTTTGTTTTTATTACATCTTAATTGTGTACATTGATGCATTTATGGGGTTTGGTGTACTGATTTGATATATAATGTGAAATGCTTACATTGAAATGATTTAGGCGAAAAAAAGACATGACTCAGAATTTGATTATGGAAATGGGGAGAGATTACTAAGTGTAGATAAAGCATAAAAATTTCTTTAAAATAATCTCTGCCTCATTTGCTTTAAATATGGTTGAATCTGAGACCAGCCTGGCCAAAATAGCAAGACCCCTTCTCTAAAAAATTATTAGCCAGGGCCATTTGCACACACCACTAGTCCCTACAGCTACTTGAGATGCTGAGGAAGGAGGGTTCCTTGAGCCCAGGAATTCAAGGCTGCAGTGATGATAAGGCCACTATAATTCAGCCTGGGTAAGACCCCATCTGAAAGATATACATGAATAAAAATAAAATGAAATAAATATGAACAAACATATGCTATCTTATTCTGAAAATTCTTTGTATCAGAAATATATCTTGATTCTAGTTCTATTGATATTTCTGCTGTGAAATTCAATATTAAATTGGATCACAATAAAAATAGCCCCATACCTCCATCAATGTCTAAGAAAGAAACTTAAATGATCTTTGTTTTCAACCAGAAGAGGAAGGAGTTTAGCACTCAAAATCACCTTTAATGGGTCCCAGAGGCATACACATACAATTGTGTTTGTGAAAGAATGCAATTATGTCACAGAGCTGTCCTTTTATGAGTTTGGAATTGCAGGTGGATTCTTTGTCAATTAGGAAAAGGGGGAAAAAAGTATTTGATGCAATGTAAAGGTAAGTAGACCATAGCATATATCAGAGCTTTTAAATAGATGTCTCTGACATGGCTTATTCAAATGTGTGTCACAAACATCTAAAATAAAAGCATGTATAGAGGCACAGATGGCAATCAGTCTCCCATTTTGTGAAGGCAAGTTTAAAGTCTTTTGTGAGTTAGAAAAGAAAAATCCTGGTGGGATTTTCCGGGCTACTCCGTTAAGATGATTAACTGCTTCCAAATGGTTGGTTAAAGGATTATTACTTAGCATAAGAATAACTTTGGTAAAGTAGTTATCAGTTAAGCCAGTTAAAGCTTAGCCAATAAGGATAGTTTTAGATAATAAGTGGTTATCAGTTAGTCCGATTTACCCATAAACCTGGAAGTACCAAGCAATACAAAGCCTGGGTCCAGGTTTAAGCCATATGTTTATTGATTAAGTCATAAGATTATGTCATGTGCTTGTTGATTAAGTTATGTGCCTATATAAGCCTTGTTGGAAGAAATAAATTTGCTGTAATGCCTGAGCGAGCTTCAGCCACTGAAATACCTGAGAGAGCATCAGCCATTCCCTTTCAAATCAATCATTTTGTCTGCGGTGCAGCCTCTGGGGGACTGGGTGGCAGCAACAGTATGTATCATTTAAATAGTTTTTCTTAAATAATCTACATGTCCATATTATGAAATTCAACTTAAATTACTTTATACAATTCTTATTAAAAGAAAGAATTGAATTTTTGATAATGATAAAGAGAGTTGGATAAATTAATAATTAAGATGGTGGATGACTCCTCCTTAATGCTGCTCTGCAGCTTCCCCTGCCAATAAAGGCCTTTTGTACAAGCAAAAAAAAAGATGGTGGATGACACAGGATGGTGGAACTTTCTGGAAGAGAATTTGCCATTCTATTTTTTATTTGTATAGTAAAAGGAAATTGTTTAAATAAGTAATCCAAGTTGTTTTTTGTATTAATCTGAGCAATAATGTGTGCTTAATATTATTTGAAAAATTCAACACTCTTGATAAATATTTTCACTTTATCTGTGAAGTATGTTAGTTTTGATTTGTTCTGTACATCTCTTTTAAACTACATTGGATGCATTTACAAAGCAATAATAAATATGGAGTCAAGTTAAGGATTTTTTTGTGGCTTATATATCTATTCACAGAATGTTGGTGAAGAAATTATCCTGGGGAGAATCAAGAATGAATCAGTAATAAATCATAGGTGATTTATAAGTGGTTAACTGTCAGCGATTAAATCCAAATAATTATAAATGTCTTCCCAATGGAGAGATTTAATTTAACACTGAGTTGTAGAAAGATGATAGAATAAAGTTTGGATAAAATGGAATCAAGTACATATTAGTCAAGTATCAAAGATGAATTAAAGATCAAAGAATGCTAGACAGTTTGTCAGTCTTATTAACGTGAAACATTTCCAGTACCACCACATTCAAGCCAGCTTAGGGGAGAAATTAACACTGAGCAGTGGAATTGATCATAATTGGCTGGAGTTAAAATTAGAGAGATGTTTTTGGGGCAAAATGAAAGCAACACATGGCGCTTGACATAAATTAAGAGTTTAATAAATAATGGATAACATTTAAGACTGAAAATAGATGGGGAAATATGTACCTAAACTTCACTGACTCTGAAAAGTGTTTATTGAATGTCAGGTTTAAAATAGCTACTCAAATATAAGACATTTTAATCAATTAATTGACATCTAATTTGATATTTATATCTTGCTAAGTACAAATTAAACACCTGTATATACTCCTGAAGGTTAATACATTCGTAGGAATGGAGTTGCAATTTTAGTAAAGTTCCAAGTCAATTAAATAGTATAAAGATGAATTCTTTGCATACATTTAAATAGGTCTTTCTGTGTATTTTTATATTTCTTTTTTAGTTCCCTGATTATTTAAAAATGTCCACTATTTGCATGGTAAACATGTAAAACAATCACATTTACTACAGAAATTATAAAATTGAAAGTTTAGTTACATCAAATGTAAAAATCAAAAAAAGGACTGGGAAAATCCTCATCTAAAAACTGAGAAAATTGAAAAAATTTAAACTCCCAAACTGTGATTTATTTGGACCTCCACATTGAAGGACAATGAACCTGAATTGGCAAAAATATAAAATATAGATACTTATGTGTGGTATGAAAATGGTTTTATGTGAGAATATATTATATTATATTACAGAAAATGTATTATGTGTTTTCATGTCATTGAACTCTCCAAAATATCTTAGCTAGTATCTCGATCAT
Organism: Perodicticus potto; assembly: GCA_963574655.1. Taxonomy (NCBI): domain Eukaryota; kingdom Metazoa; phylum Chordata; class Mammalia; order Primates; family Lorisidae; genus Perodicticus; species Perodicticus potto. The sequence continues at coordinate 15,403 of CAUYRH010061089.1, read as the reverse complement.
CTCTTGTTCCATAAGTAAATACTTATTTTATGAATTAAAGGAATGAATTATAATTCTCTGCTTTACAGGGGAGAAAACTGAAACTCAGTGAATAACACATTTTCTAAGATCATTCAGCTAGGAGGTGACAAAAAGTGTTCAGGCGTAATTCCAAAGCATATTTTGCAATCATATCTTGCTAAATATTAGCATAGCAGAAGTAAATTATCTGTGAATTGAGAGAAATCTTTGTCATTGCTCCTCTTAGTTTAGGAAGAGATCTCAGGTAAACACTGACATCAGCGAAGACAAGGCTCATGATAAAGTAGCGATGACCCAGCTGGCTGATAACTACAGTGACCAAAGTTAGCACTTGAAAGGTTCCAAGAGAAATTATTATGAATAGTTCTCCAATCCTGTTCAACTACTGACTCACCTGAAAAATGCCGGCCGGCGGATCTGTCTCTGTGCCTTACTAATCCAAGTGTCTCTGAACTTGAACACAGTATCAAACCACCTTCTCCTACTTGAAATATCATGTTCAACTCATCCTTACTGCAGAACTATAAATACAGATTTTATGAAACTTTTTCTATCTTTCAGAAGACTATACATGACCAATTATATTCACCAAGTAAATTAAAACTGCCTAGAGTCAGCTGATTGATCGCAGGGAGTTCTGAGATATCAGTCTGTACATAAAAATTTCCACCTAAATCTCACCAAGTTTCCATCTGTTTCAGGACAGGCAGAGAAATTATTCGCAATAGTAACATTTTCATTCCAACAGGCCTACTACTAACTGAGGCTATAAATTAGGTTAAGAATGTTAGCAATTGGAAAGCTAGCATCTAAAAATTTAAACAAATTTCCAGAGAAATGAGTTCACAGGACTCACGTCTCACATCTTTCTTACGTGGCATTTTCATTTAGTGACTTTATGTAAGTTAAATTCATTAGTCAGAGATAATTTTGAACACAAACGATCTTAGAATGACAAAGAAACAAAATTTAAAGACTTTAAAACCTAAGACATTTATGAAATACTGTCAAATTCGCCATTAGAGAGGTGGGGCGATTTTAGATCTCAGCCCATAGTGTTTGATGTCTGTTTCCTCAAAGCTTACCAAATGCATGTTTTGTTACGTGCTTTATTTGCTTATTATGTCCATCTAATAAGTAAGAAAAATATGTCGATTTAGTTTTAATTTGCATTCTTCGGATAAGAAGTTAGGTTTCCCCTCTTTTCTTTTGTTTTTAATCCACTTATGCAACTTTGTGACATATCTGTTTGTAACTAGGAAATATCTAAAATCACTACATACACATTCATTAGCTCAGTAATTCTCTTTTAGAAGTTTATTGTTTACATCTAGCATAAAAAATACATGTGTTTTACATGTATTTTTTCATAATGTCATATCTAAAATTGCAACAAAAATCATCTAGACTTTAGCTTTAATAGCAAAATACTGAAAACATATGAACAAGATAAGAATTTTCTCCCTTATTACTACTTTTAACTTTGTATGGAAAGTCCTAGCAACTGTAATAAGACAAAGAAAAGAAAAAACGCTGTATAAATTTAAAAGAAAAAAATACAACTCTTTTTTCACAGAATTCATGATTCTTTATGTAAACTCTCCCTCTCCCCCTCAAAATATACACAATGAAACTCATTAAATTAACAAGTCTGTACAGCAGAGTCACAGGATACAAGATGAATATATACAAGCCAATTACTTATTATATACCCATAATAGACAATTGGAATTTTATTTATTTATTTTTATTTATTTATTTTATTATTTTTTTTTTCTAGAGACACAGTCTCACTTTATCATCCTCAGTAGAGTGCCATGGTGTCACAGCTCACAACAACCTCCAACTCCTGGGCTTAGGTGATTCTCTTGCCTCAGCCTCCCGAGTAGCTGGGACTATAGGGGCCCACCACAATGCCCGGCTATTTTGTTGTTGTTGTTGTTGCTGCAGTTTGGCCAGGCCTGGGTTCAAACCCACCACCCTCGGTATATTGGGCCAGCGCCCTGCCCACTGAGTCACAGGCACCGCCTGACAATTTGGAATTTTAAATTAAAGAAAATACCATTTTCTAAAGTACAAAACATAAGTATAAATCTACAAAATACATATATAGGTTCCATATGTGGAAAACCACACAATAGTTAAGAAAAAAAATTGAAGAATATATAACTAAATACTCTGTGTTCTGAGTCAGAGGACTAATTTTTTAAGGTGTCAATTATTCCCAAATTGATCTACAGATTTTATGAAATCCCCATAAAAATCTTGGAAAGGTGTTTTTAAATATCAACAAATTGATTCTACAGTTTTATGTAAAGACAAAAGCAGGCATAGAAAACACAATAAGAATAACAAAATTAGAAGATTAACACTAACTGGCTTTAAGATTTAATATTATTTTCAGAAATGACCCACATAGGCAACTGAGACCAAGGTGGGTAATGCTGAGCTGAAAGTTGTAGTGGAAGCGAATCCATCTCTACCTACACGTGAATTAGCAGTGAGGCTTGACATTACTATTCCAAAAATATTGGACCATTCAAAACAAATTGGCAAGGTAAAGACGCAGAATAGATGGGTTCCATGTGAATTAAACAAGCATCAGAAGAGAACTCATCTTGAAGCTTGCATTTCTTTGCTGTCACAACATAAAAATGAGCCATTTATACACCATATTGTTATGTGTGATGAAAAATGGATTATTTTTGACAATCTCAAGCACTTAGCACATGGTTGGATAAAGATGAATTTCTGAAATACAGTCCAAACCTGAATATTCATTTAAAAAAGTTAATGGTGCCTATTTGGTGGTCTACTGCTGGTATTGTCCACTAGAACTTCATGAAACCTAGCTGATGGATTACAGGTAGTATCTACTGAAACCAAATGGATGCGATGATGAAGATCTTTATGAGTAGGCAGCCAAGACTGGTCAATAAGACAGGCCAGTCTTCTTGCAAGAAGACAAAGCTCGACCACATGCCACACAAACAACACTGTTCAAACTATAGAAATTGGACTTGGAATCTCAGTCACCCACTGTATGTATTCACCAGAGCTTGCACCAAATGAATACCACTTCTTTTGTTTTTTTTAACCATTTCTTTTTTTTTTTTTTTTTTTTTTTTTTAGATACAGAGTCTCACTTTATCGCCCTCGGTAGAGTGCCGTGGCATCACACAGCTCACAGCAACCTCCAACTCCTGGGCTTAGGCAATTCTCTTGCCTCAGCCTCCCGAGTAGCTGGGACAACAGGTGCCCGCCACAACACCCGGCTAAACCATTTCTTGTAAGAAAAAATTATTTAGTTCTTAACAAGCTGTGAAAAATGCCTTTCACAATTTCATTGTCACTTGTTCTCGAGGCTTCTTCACTGCTGGTGAAAACAAGCACCATTCAGATGGCAAAATTGTGTCGATAGTGTAGAAGCATTATTGATGAAATCATACTGCATCTCATTTGAGATCTAATAAACTAAACTTTGCATCTCAAATCATACATTTTGTACTTAATGATCTATAGAAATAGGGAGATGCCAATATCATATGATGACCTACATATGACCACTCACATTCACTGATTTTGCCAAACAAAATAATTGGAAAATTGGGTCAGCCTACGGCTGCCATTGTAGAACCTCTATGCAGGAATGTATCTTCCTCAAGAATAGGAATTAATAGTGCTGATTCATTTTACTACCCCCAGTACCCATCCATGGACTTGATATGCCATGGGCACTCAATGAATATTTCTAGGTTTATTGATCAATTGAATGAATGAATAAAGGAACAATCTGATTATTATCTTTAATGCAAATTTCCCTGTCAAAAGTCCACCTACATTTAACATTAACATGGCCTCCATATTTGTGTGACAGATTGCCATTGCGAAGTAAGTGAACACATGGAGATGTACACCAAACTGTTGAACACAAATAATGCAGAAGAAATGATATTATTGCATATGTCAAATACATAAAGAGTTAAAATGTTGTTCTCTTATTTAATATTTGCTAGTCCTAACCAATAATACCTTCTATCAAAAAGTACTCAGAAGCTGTTGATTTTTTAATCCTTTATCTACACAGGTGTGTACTAACTAAAATTCAAACAGAAATAGGAATATCATGTCAAACTTTTATTTATATCATAAAAGCTTCATGTTAAATATAAATAGAAATTAATGATATCTAAGTGAACTTGAAGAGTAACCATTTTGAATTCAGTGTGAAACATAACAACATCTGAGTCATTATAAACAAAATAGCAATCATCTGCCCTAGGACTATTTGAACAAACATTACTTGGTAGTGAAGGTTTTAGGTTATCATTCAAGTCCCCCTCTACTCCAAATATTCTCCTTCTTATGACTAAAATTTCATGGAATAAGCTGACATATGTTCTTATATTGCTGGGAAGAAAAGCTACCACAAGTGGTGTTTGTGGATTTGGGTACTATCAGATGGTGCGTTAACACAAAGTAAGAATGTGTACCATCAAAGTGATGCAGGCCGTCTTTTGATGCCCCAAACGAGCACACACTTAAGCGAACACGCCAAACACCCACATATGAAGACCTGCACATACTCTCTCAGATAATGACATGCCTTCTTATTGCACTGTGATTTTGAAGCAATCAGAAGAGAACGTCGACAGACTCCCAGCACTGTATCCTCCCGTCCCTCCCCAGCATCAGGACACATGCTCCCCCTTCCTACCAACTGCCCCTACCTGATCGTGCCTCAACCCAATCCGTCCATAGGGCTCCACAGGCCGCCCCATCGCACCTGCCTCCAGACATTGCTGCCAGCAGGTTTTCTCCTCTTCCTCTCTACTACATCAAACTTTCCCCTTTTACTGAAGCATTTTCATTCCCAAATACTTATTTATTTTACCCCCTTTTTAAAAGAAAAGAGAAACAGAGAACTTTCCCTTGATTTTGCATATCTTCTAAGTTATCACTTGATTTTGCAATAAAATTCCTTAAAAAAATTATCTTTGGTGTTTCAAATCTCTCTTTGCCCCTGCTCCTAAGTCCACTCTTCTCTGGCCTTCTCTCCCAGCGTGCCAACCTCATTCATTTTATTTTAAAAAGCCTTGTCCCCTGAATGTTAAAGTCAATGTCTGGTTTCTGGATTTCTTTGTCTGAGCTATCAGCCAACATCTGGTGCCCTTGGTCATCCTTTCTTCCCCAATATCTTTCTTTACTTAATTTCTAGGACAATGCTTTTTGCTTTTTAAATGTCTACACTTTTTGCAGGACAGTTCTCCAGGTGACCTGAGACTAACTCAGTCCTCCCCCCTTTCCCACTTGCAGTTCTCAAGAATAACTGTAGAATGTGCTTGGAAAGCAATATCTTAAAATGGGAACTAACTGGCTGCAATAGCCCAGGTTCTAATCCAGTTCCCCTAGGAAGAGAGGGACCTTCTATGCTTTAGCCCAGTGTACCCTGTTACCCCCAGGAACCAAACCCAGAATGGGCCACTTTCTAAGATGCCTCATCCAAGGTCCGGTTGGAACATGTGTAGTGAGGAATCCATCTATCCTGGGTGGTTTTCCAGAGCTCTGGGGGACTGGCATGCAATGAGTGTCGGGCTTCTGTTTTTCCCTGCTGCTATCAGTGAGCTGTGAACCTGCTTCACATCAGTTGCGTGTTCTAATGACAAGCGGTGGCCATGCTTCTTGAACTACTTTCCATTATTTGCCACTCTTTCCTACACTGCTTTCCTGGGTACATTTCTGCTAAAATCATCTTGGTCACAGCCACATTCCACTCTTTGCTAAACTGGTACAGGAGACCTCTCACTGCAATGTCTGCTTCTGTCATTGGCTCCGCCATCCCCCCTCCATGCTTCTTGAGTCAACACAGCTGCCAAGATGATTGTTTAATGATTTTAATCAGAGCATGTATCTATTCCAGTCAAAGCCTGCAACAGCACCCAAACATGTAAGTCTGGAAAGTGGTCCAGAGGGTTGCACATGGTCCGGCCCTTCAGCGTTTGAGCTCATTCCCACACTCTTCCACTCAATTCTCTTGCTGCATTGTCCTTGCTGTTCCTTGAATGCAGAAGAAGATTCTTACCTGCCTTGGGGTCTTTACACTGCTATAAATGCCACAAAATTTTCAGATAATTTACATGACTAACCCTGACTCCATCATCTTTGGGTTTTATTCAAATATTACTTGGTTATGTTTGTTTGATTAATTCAACTCTCACCTTAAACCTGCACTCTGAATTCCCCTTGTCATTATCCACTTTTGTTATGAATTTGAAAATCACTTTGTGATACACTCTAAGTATTATTGATTTTCTATTGTCCATTATTAAACCAAAAAGTCTACAGAGGCAAAGTTTTTTATTTGCTTATTCATTGAAAATCCCAAATACCTGAACCTTAACAATATTTATTAAATAAATGAGCAATAATTTTCAAAGCATGACTTTATTTATGTCATGTTCTTATTAACCAAGACCATTTCACATCTTTTAAAATTATTGGTGTGTATGTATGTGTGTTCTTATAATTTGCCTCATACTTATTATCAGTATACTCCAGGGGCATTTTATTTTTTATGAGAAAAAAATATGAAACTATGCTCACCAGGAGATCTCGAAGCTGAGTGTTTTCACCAGCTAGCTGAACTGTATGATGAAGTATTGATATCTCACTGTCAGAGTTATTAATATTGTTTCTCAAGGAACCTTGTTTAAGATAAACAGATGCCTTGATTCATGCTTCATTAAATTGAAACAGGCCTTTTCTATCTCTGTCCTCATCCTATGCCCTAATTTCCTACAGATTTTTCACATCTTGCTGTGGTATCACAGCAGAGTGATGAAGTGTACACTCCAGATTTAGAGCATTGCTTCAAAATCTCAGATTTATCCTTTTTTAGTTCTGTGTCCTTGGGCAAGCTACTCATTGTCTCTATATCTCAGTTTCTACCTATGAAAATTAAAGATAATAAAGTCCATCTTGTAAGATTTTTGTAAAGATAAAATGAGTTAAGGTATCTCAAACATTTATAAATGTGTCCAGCACAAAGTGTTATATATTGTGTGAACAGTGCTATCTATGTGTTAACAGCACATGTTAAATTAACCTTATCTCTCTTCTCTGCTAAAGTATCTAATTCTTGCTTCTTTCTGGATGCTTTCCAGTGAATTTCATTTTTCTCCCCCTGAGAATTTGCTCAATGGAATCTTGTAGGGAATGAATCTTTAGTGTTTCAGGACAGATTTTGCTTTCTTTTTTGTAGGGAATTGTTACTGATGCTTCTGTGATGCTATGAGACTCTCTCTCTATCTCTCCTTCCCTCTTTCATTCTTTCTCAAACCTGAGTATTCTGTGTTTACCAAGGATGGTTTTCTTTGATGTCTATATATTTTCCCTCAGGACAATTATTTTGTCAGATACTGTGGCTATGGATAGAGAATTTTAAATCTCCCTGTTCAGTGGAGTTACACACCCGTGCACGCTCACAGACACACATACACACCCCTACCTAAAACTCAAAAGTTTTGAAGCTTTAAAAATATATATAAGTCTCTCAAGGCTGAGAAATTTAGACACCTGACCCATCTTGTAAAATATCACAAGGCTTCCTAGCTAGCTAGCTAGCTAGGAGTATTATTGCTAATGGCTAAGAGCATTATTGTTTGATTATGTCACACCTTGTATTAGAATGTTGTGAGAAATAAAGCCACTCTACTATAATGGTTTGGGAGCTCTGCACTCCTATCACAAAGATAAAATTGGTAGTTCTAAGAACTTCCTTATCCAATACGCAATGTTATCAATGCCTGGAAAGTTGGCAACTTCTTTATTGATGCCTGAGCTATGGTCTCTATAAGGAACAAAGTGGCTGAGGCCCTTTTTGAAATTATCACTAATATTTGGTACCATTTTTACACTGAATTCTGTGTATCGTAAAGGCTATCTTTGCAATTATAACCAGTGCTATGCAGGGGTAAGCTCACGTGCTGCCGAACTGCTGATTTAGAGCCCCACATGTGAAGTCTAAATATTTTCCTTATGGATTAAATCTCTCCCCCACTTTATTGCTGTGCTTTCTACCACTCTTTTTGATTGCACACAGAACTAGTACAGGGAAATTTAAGTTTCAAAGTTGATGTACAGAGTCAATCACAGTAATACAGGAAGAACTATAGAACCAGACTTGGAAAACAGCCAGGCATGAGAGAGATGCTTAAATCACGCTAAGTAAAACCTTATCTGGTAGGTAAGGACGTCCTTTCCCCTTCTACTGAACGCTGTGGTGCACAGGGCCTGCGCTGGACCCGGGAAGCGGCTACCCTGCAGTGACTACTTCTGGAAATTAGACATTATCTTGGCTTCTGAGCCAGAGGTGATTCACCAAACTTTGCCGCTTCCCATCACTGTCTTTTAGTTCAAAGCTTAGGATACTGGGTCTAACTTACTAAACAAAAGGGCCTAGAAAAATAAGTATTTGGTCTGTCTTGCTTCTGTAGGTGAAAGCAAATTCTATGTAGCACCAAATGTCATTAACTGGTTAATTTCCTAAACTTATAAAGCAGTTCAGAGTAGTGTACCAAAAAATAACATACTTGGGGGCAATTTCTGCTAATTAATTTTTGAAAGCTTAAAGCAGTATTTTTCAATCAGGCTATAAAATAATGCATTTTCATTATAAAATATTCAAGAAACTGTACCTAGAAATAACAACTTTTAACAATTTGATGAACATGCTTTCAGATATTTATCTATATGCTTATGTATCATAAAGCCTCGATCACGGGTGTCACCTGTGGTTCCAAGGAGTAGGGTGCCAGCCACATATACCAGAGGTGGTGGGTTCAAACCCAGCTCCGGCCAAAAAATGCAAAAAAAAAAAAAAAAAAAAAAATAAGCCTCAATTAGTAACTCAGCACTAGTTTCTAGTTGTATAGTGCTCTTTCTTTTCTGATATGGTCAGGTGTCAATAAGAGAAATGAATGCCACCCCCAGCTCCAATTTAGGGAATGTATGTTGTAAAGGTGATCTTACTCCCAATTCCAGTGGTTGGTCTAAGATGAACATCTAGAACATATATTTTTACAAACTTGCTTAAAGATTCTATAATAGAAACGTTTTTCTTTTGTTTTATGATACTGAACTACTGAACTACTGTAAACCATTCCAAACAGACAGGATACAGATGAAGATAGTGCTGATCAGACTGGGCCGCCATCCAAAACAAATAGAAAAAGTTGTTAAAGCAGAAGGCTAAATAAAATCAATGGAAAAATCTGGTTCCGTGAAAAAACATCATTATGCTATTGAATAAAACCACAACCGAAACTTTTAAATTTGATTATACGTGGCTGAATGACAACACCTTGGAGCAGAAGTTGCTTATAGAGTTATTTTTGGTTTTTTTCAGCTCAAAGTGGCTTAACAAATAGAGAAAACTAAAATACACATATATATGCACAGAAAAACATACTGTATATAAGTTTTCAACATTTAATCATTTTAAATTGATCAGTCAAGTCTAAAAATAGGTAAAATAGATATATTAATACACATATAAAAATATACCTCCATTTTTTATGGATTTTTAGTAATGCATAGCATGGATGCAGATATTAGATATTTATCTTGGCATTTATTTAATGATGACTATTTGGACTCTGGAGTGGTTTTTTCTGTTACGTTAATAAATACTGTAGTGACAAAATCTTGGCATGCAATTACTTTATTAATTTAGTAGTATAGTTGCTGAAAGTACGCATATAGGTCAATACACACACTTTATTCTTACATTCATTTATTAAGTTATGAAATATTCAAATGAAATTTTAATTCACATACATCACACAATTACAAATTTTCCTCTGAAATTATAAATGTAATGACTTCAAAATATGAAGGATATTTCTATTATCTCTGGAAACACCCCCTGAAAAGTTGCATTTCAGTAGCTATAAGAACAAAATTATGAGAGAATTATATAAATCAATGAGAAAATCCTGCTTCCTCTAACCACCCACACGAGTCTAGAGTACTCATTGTTAATGAACCTGAAAGCCAGACACCCTTCCAGCTCCCTCTTGGAGTTATTCTGTGTATGTGAATTGTGGTTCAAAATACCGGGATACAAGGAAGGGAAGCTGTCAGTTCACCTCTGTTCGGGCTCAAACTGTAATGTCTGCTGCAGAAGAAAGAGATCCCTGGCCCCGGGATCATTTAAAGGGGAGCAATCACAGGGAAAACTGAACCTTCCTAATCCCTGGAAGACAGCAGAATAGGAACAGCTGAGCACCAAATTTTATGATGTGTGAGTTTATTTTCTCAGGAAAACTGGCCCAGGGGGATTGTCTGGTCCCAGCCCATCAACAAAATAGAAGTTGAATAATAACTTTAACTTTTTTTTAAATTTCCATTTCAGATTACCCGTGTGCTCTTACTGAGTCAAGACCTTCCTGGTGACCTTCACCCATGCTGCCCACTGACCTGTGAGTATTAACATCACAGTACATTATATATCACTTTTTAGGGAGTTAATAAAGTGCCCCTGCCCCAGACCCACAAGAGTGAAGGGTTCCAGCTCTCAGAGGACACAGCGGGAGCCAGGGCACCTACCCTAGAAGGCAGAATGTGGACATCTTCTTACTTTTATACCCCAACAGTCTGAGAATATGCATTTCAGAGGGCAGAGAGAAGCCTCCTTCTGAGCAGTATTGAGGGCCGTGATATCCACTGGTCTTCCGGGAGTCCTGCTTCACTGCAAGTATCCAGGCCCCAGGGTGGGGTGTTCTGTGCCCCTGTTCCTCGTCTCCCTCTCTTGTTTCTATTCACAGATAGGCATGTTACTTCACACACTCAGCACTAGCGTGTGGAGAAAAAAGGATCAGAGCGCCCTTCGCCACTGACAATTTTACTTGCATCTGTGACGCCCATCGACCACGCCTTTATTATAACTACACCTAACTTCGACCTCAATCTTGAGCATGCCTGCCATGTTTGTGGTAAACGTTTTTTGATTTGCATAAATTTATGGAGCACAAATACAATTTTGTTATGTGCAAAGACTGCACAGTGGTAAAGCTGGCGCTTTTAGGGTATTCATCACCCAAATATGTGAATTGTAACTCTTAGGCAATTTCTCATCATCCATCCATCTATTCCGTTATCTATCACGCCACACTCTGTCACGTGATAAGGTGCTAAAAGCCCCTTTTGCTTTTTGGAGGGGTGTGGACGAGGCTCTTATATCGAGTGTATAATCACTTGCTAGGCTTGGGAAAGTGTCATTTATTATTTCATTCCTTCACCCTCAGAAATACAGATAATTTATAAATTCAGCCCCTTCATGTAGTCACAAACATCTGAAAGGACTTGTTCATTCCTTTTATTTTTTTCTGAATGAATTATTTCAAAACACCTGTCTTCATGTTCTAAAATTCTTTCTTCAGCTTAGTCTATTACTGAAGCTTTCAAAAGCATTTGTATTCTCTTCAATGAATTCTGCAAATACAGAATTTCTGTTCTTTTGTTGTTGTTGTTGTTGTTGTTATGTATCTCCTTAATAATTATTTCAGTCATATCCTGAGTTGATTTTCTGAGTTCTTTGTATTGGTTTTCAGATTCTTCTTGCATCACATTGAAGTGCTTTAAGAATCAATATTTTAATTTTTTTTAATCTAGGATATCATCTTGGTCAAGATCTACTGCTAGAAAATTATTGTGTCCCTTTGAGGTTGTCCTATTACCCTGTTTTTCCGTCTTTACATTGATTTCTAACATCTAGTGATGCTTCTTATTTCATCTCATTTTTGAATTTACTTCTTTTGCTGGTGTGTGGGGGTTTCCTGAGGATGTGACTATGGTGTTGTTTGGAAAGGGTCCCTTAGTTTCATTTCTGGGTGCATCTCATAGTGAAGCCTTGTATGATTTCTTTGGCGTAGTGTTACTGTTCCTGTGGTTGCTTCCGTGTGTTAGAACATGGTTACTGGTTCATGATGCTGTTGTAAATTTAGGCTGGGCAATGGAATTCCAGGAGGGCCTACAGGTTTCCATGGTAGTGGCTAGGGGCTACACATGTCTATTTATGCCCTAGGATAATGTATGGTGACACTTGTGATAGAAGTTCCAGCAGGGTATGTGTGTGGCCTCTGAGTGGCTTTTTTAGATGCCAGGAGTGGCCGTCCTGTACCAGAATAACTGGGCTCTGGAGCTCCGGGCTGTGGGCAGTGACAGCAGTGGTCAGTGTGGGCCAGTCCCCATGTTAGGAGGGGGCATTGCAGGTATGAACCAGCTGAGCTGGTACAGCAGGAGGCTCATAATCAATTTCTGTCCCCCAGAAGTGTTTGGATGTTCCAGGCAGTAGCTTGAGGTGCAGAACCCCAAACACCCTGGATCCCACCCTCTGTCTCAGGGCAAGGGAGTTCGTGATGAGGCACAGCTGAAGTCCTGCCACGGGGTGAGTGTGGTGGGCTCTGAGAGTCACAGCTGTGGCCCAGGCCCAGTGGGTCTCCCTGCCCTGATCCAGCTGTCACAGCCCCCCTGATGTTCAGTGAGACCCAGCAGTTTGTGCCTGGCTCACAACTCAACCCCAGGGCACAGGCACCACCCCACAGCTCAAGACCACAACTCCAGGACACTCCCGTGTGCTCATTTCTCAGGGCGCTGCCCACTTCCAGTGCTGGTCACTGTGGCCTGGGTTTGCTCTTAGTCCTGGTAGAGGGAGCCCACTCTCTGCTCACACCGGGTTCCGCATGTAGCAGAACTTGTTTCCCCTAAGCCTATGACAGGTGCTGCTGATTCACCAGATCTACACAATCTGCTAAAAGCTAAGAGAGAGAACGCGGTCTGACTGTAGCTGCTGAGGTCTCAGGGAGGAATCGGCCAAGGTCATGTTCTGTCCTGGAAACAGTTCTTCTCACAATCTCCTGCTGCTCCCTAAGTTCCATTCAGGGGTTGGGAGGGTCAAGGTGCTTTCTCTTGCCTTGAATTGTAGGATCCCGATGGGAAAGTAGACTATGGAAAGACACTCACCCTCTCCCATGGAGGGGAGTCACGCCCAGACCCACTGGTCCTGGCCATGCAGGCTGCTTGGTTCTCTTTTTCTTCCCAATTTTTTGTGTTTCCTTTCACTTTTCTGTTGAACTGCTCTTTTCCCTATCGGGTAAGGTGTTCAAAGTGTGATTGCCTACACGCAGTTTTGTTTTTGTTTTTTACTTTTTTTAAAGTAGATGAGACATGTTAGAAATGCTTCATGATAAGCATCATTTCTTAGCTTCTGGGGTTTCCTGGTGTCCTTCTAGTACCCCAGACAAGGTGGCAGAAGCAACAGGGAAACCCCCTAGACCTCCCAAGGCTAAGAAGATGCACATTGAAAAAGTTTGATGTTATAGCAAAACTGCCCCCCAGAAGTTTCTAATAATTGATATCCATATGTGCATGAAAATATCTATTTCCTTACCTGATCATTTAGACTTCATATTTTAAAAATGCTGTTAAGTATTTTAATTTAAATAGAGAAAAACGGTGGAGGGAGGGGAAATGAGGGGAAGGAGAGTGGAGAAGAGGAAGGCAGATTGCTAAGCTCTCACCTAATGGGCACAATGTGAAAGTATACAGCACACCCTCAGGTGAAGTGCTCAGTTACAGCTTGAACTTCACCTTAGAAAGGTAAACAGTTTAGCCCAGCGGTTCTCAACCTGTGGGCCGTGACCCACAGGAACTGTATAAAAGGGCCACAGCATTAGGAAGGTTCAGAAAAACTGGTTTAGCCTGATATTTTGTACCCTCAGATTAATCTAAAATAAAAAATACATTTGTAAATAATGTAAAAATAAATACTTGAATGAATAAATGAATGAATGTTTGAATAGAAGGAAACATTACATCATCTTTTTCAGTTTCTGATTTCTCTTCTTGCTTACACAAGTGAATGCCACTTTTCACATTTGTTTACCACCATTACTTCTGCCATAAAATGTTTGTTTATGCCTCTGCCCCACTTCATCTCTCCTCTTGTTGATGTGTAATTTTTTGAAATATATCAGTTATATTAATAGTGCATTTTATGACTTGAAAATATTCCCCCTTTTACGTATACATGAGTCTGTCGCAGACTTATAATGTATATTAATTTAAATCTAGTCAAATGTATTAATCTTTCTTTTATGGTTTTTAACTACTGTCATGCTTAGCTTATTAAATTTTAGTATATCATTTTCCTTCTTCAACTTGTTATTTTCAAATATTTTCACTTCATTGAACATTTAAATGGGTTTGAAAATTCTCCATAATCCCAATGCAAATCTAATAAATACTAAAATAGTAAATGTTAATCACCAGAATTAAGCAGGATATATTATCATTGTTGATGTGGTTTAAATAAACTATCAATGGATTGGGTGTTTTGTGTTTATAAAATCATGATTAATTCATGCCATAATTAAGAAAACAATATTCTTGTTGATTTTGATTTGTACTAGTTAAGTATCTTGCTATTTACTACATTTTAAAACTATATAAGTCTTATTTTAAAGAAAATATGGGATAAGTTAATCTTCATGGAAATGTTTATGTATACCATAGATAAAATATGTTTAAAGTAAATAATTTACAAGCCCTGAACCAAAACGATATAACATGGCCCTCATTTTTGTTTGATGGGCTTATATGTATTCTGTTATAATATTATATTTTCTGAACATAATTCTTAACATATATTTTTTATCTCATAAAATAATTAGTTCCCATAAGTTTATATTTTTATAACACAATCATATTAAGAATAAAGATGTATTGATTTAGAGGAATTGACCTGAGAACACTCAATTAGAATTTATAGTTATATGATATTTTCTTGCAATAAAGGAGAACAATGAAAGGGGAAGTTATTAGAGGTTATACAAAATTATTTTAAATAAATATTAGTCTTTTTTTTCCAAATACATGGTTATCTCCAGTGTACAAAGTATAATTTATAATTATTAGTTAATTAAAGTGATCCACGTAGGTGACATTAAAATGGAAATTATATTACATTGATTTAATTAATGTATTCTCAGCAACAAAAACTGAGAATTATTAAACCATAATTATGTGAGAAATATTGGGGTTATTGTATCATTTTAAATGGTTATCTTAAAGAATATACTGTTTTTTGAGATGCTAGTTTTAAGGATCTTGCACCCTCACCTACTCTTATAAATAGACACTCAAATACTTTTTTTTAAATAATTTTATTAGATCATAATTGTGCACATTGGTGCAATCATAGGGCAGAATGTGCTTCATATACAATCAGAAACATTTTGATCATACTGTGAGAGATAGCCCTCATAGCATTTTCTTAATCACTATATAAAGACATTGATACTCTACATTTAATAAGTTTCAC
>CAUYRH010061084.1:0-10773 GCA_963574655.1 Perodicticus potto | reverse complement strand
CTGTAGTCCCAGCTACTTGGGAGGCGGAGGCAAGAGACTCGCTTGAGCCCAGGAATTGGAGGTTGCTGTGAGCTGTGATGCCATAGCACTCTATCCAGGGTGACAGCTTGAGGCTCTGTCTCAAAAAAAAAAAAAAGAAAGTACTTGTCCAATGCTGGGTTAATTACACGAGTGATCTCTTCAAATTTAAGCTTCACATCCTCAGATTCAGGAAAGCCACCACCAATATCAAGCAGGTACATGCTGAAACCATTCTTAGTTCCCATGTCAAAGACACAGCAAGCATCAGAGATTGCCTGCACAAAGGTCTCAGGATCAGTACAGCCACTTACTACGTGGAAGCTCACACCAATGACATCAATATTTAGCTTTTTTGCCCATTCCAAAAGAAGTCTGCTGGTTTTGAGTGTGGCACCAAATTTAACACCAAGTTGACAGACTGCTTTGGAATCATCAGTGGCAATCCGCAAAACCATCTCTGGCAACTTTCATCAACTCAACTTCACTGTCAAAAGTCATCATCTGGACCCCATTATTGGCAGTGTACTTAATTTGAGACACTTGTTTACAAGGATTTGCATAGATAATCCTCTCTGGAGGCACTCCGAGACTTTGCACCAATTGTATTTCAGTCTTGCTAGCACAGTCAAATCCTGTCCCAATGGCAGTGAGGGTCTTCACAGTGGCTCTACTGTCATTACATTTGACTGCATAAAAGGGAGTGACATAAGGAAGAGCCATCTTCGGTGTTTCTTCAGAACATCTCCGAAGTCTGCTACGTAGAAGGCATCCCTATCATCAGAAGAGGAAACTTCATTGATTTTTTGGTCCAGAGTGTCCTTGGCAGTAAAACCTTCATCAGGCAAGTGGCAGTCAAACTCTTCATTACTAATGTTCTTCATGGTTTCTTGATGTTTCTTTGAAAAACGAAGAGAGGGAATTTAAAGAAATACTTCCAGCTTCTCACAAAAGCAATTCTCCAGGAATTCTGAATCCCACCGTGTGTGTCCTCCGAGCAACAGTGGAAATGTTCTTAGAGCATCTAGGTGCCACAGGCCAGCCCCATGAAGAAGCCAGAAAGCCGCCACCCATGCAAAGCTGGAGCTGGAGCAGCAGGAGCACTTGGCCGCCCCACAGGTCAGTGCCTGGCTCCCATCTGCAGGAGACACTGGCCCGAGGTGGCACCGGAGCAGCTGGCAGAGGGGTGGCCGGGGCGGCAACTTCAGGGACTGACCTCCACATTTTCAATGTCAATAGAAAATGGGTTATGGAAAAGCTGTATGTCCTGTTCGTGGAGATGAAGCTCTTTAAATCTAAATTGGAACTCCTTTTGCAACATTTGCAGTGAATCCACATGTTTTGTTTGGGAATGCAGCCAATGGTTTTTCCACTAACAGATTTTGTGGGCTCGGGATGAGTCTGCTGCTAAACAGGACAGGCAGTGGAGGCAAAATCACTCAGCGGGCCAGATAAATGTCCTCGGCGAGCCACATGTGGCCCGCGGGTCGTAGTTTGAAGAAGACCCCTGAGTAAGCCCATGCAGAAGATCCTGATACTGACTACTGAAAGAGGCAGAGACTCAGATTGAAGTGGCTGGGGCTCTCTGTCTTTAGGCCCCTCAGAGCCTATGGTGCAAGGCTAAGTGGGGGGGGTCACTAAATTAAATTCCTAGCAGACATAGGAGGGGAGGGATGGAGTAGCCTGGGGTTTTTTTTGCAGTTTTTGGCCGGTGCTGGATTTGAACCCACCACTTCCGGTCTATGGGGCCGGTGCCCTACTCCTTAAGCCACATGTACCACCCAAGGAGTAGTCTGTTTTATAGGAGCCGATGGGAGTGATGAGAAGATCCCCATCCAAGGAGCCACTGGGACCACCCTGATGTGTCCAGTCACTTGACATCAGACTGTGGACCTAGGACAAAAGCAGGTGACCGATACGTTCCTGATAATCCCAGATCACCCTTACCCACTCATGGGCAGAAACCTGCTCCAGAAACTCTGGGCCACTATTTCATTCTCCCCAGAGGGAAGTGACATAGTATTAGACCCAAGCCCCACTCCGACGCCTGAGTCCCTTGTCTATCAGTTACATTTTATCCTTTATCCACTCCTTTATCAGAAGACTATCTCCTCCTAAATACCGATGGCTGAAATCATAGTCCCTGCACGATTAACCCAGCTACAAGCAGACTTTCCTTAAGTATGGGCAGAATCCAACCTATCCATCATCCTACAACAAAATGGCAAGTCTGGGAATTACTGGGGCAGTGGACAACTGTCATTTAAGAATCTGGGGTTTCGCTGAAATTGCAAAGCCCTTGTATGCTTCCACTGCTGGTGATGGGCCCCTCCTGTGGACAGACCAAGAGGATCAGGCATTTAAAGACCTGAAGCAGGCCTTTGTAACACCCCAGCCTTGACTTTACTTGACATCACTAAGCCATTCCACCTATTTGTCCATGAAACAAGAGGCATTGCCAAAGGGGGTGTTAACCCAGACTCTTGGACCATGGAAACAGCCAGTGGCTTATCTGTCTAAGCACCTTGACCCAGTAGCTGCTTAGTGCCTGGGCTGCTTATGAGCCATCGCAGCCACATCTCTGCTAGGAGGCAGAGGGACTGACTCTTGGTCAGGACTTGATTTTTCACAGTCCCTAACGCAGTAAAGACCCTCCTTCAAGGGGCTACAGATCACTGGATGTCAAATGCCAGACTCACCCAATACCAGAGCCTAATGCTTGATCAGCCACAATTGAAGTTTGCCCAGACACAAAATCTGAATGAGATTATTCCTAGATATGGGCTACCTATTTCTCTTTTTTTTCCTTTTCTTTTTTTTTTTTTTTTGAGACAGAGTCTCACTTTGTCACCCTCGGTAGAGTGCTGTACTGTCACAGCTCACAACAACCTCCAACTCTTGGGCTTAAGCAGTTCTCTTGCCTTCGCCCCCTGTGTAGCTGGGACTACAGGCACCCACCACAATGCCTGGCTAATTTTTGGTTGCAGTTGTCACTGCTGTTTTAGCTATCCGGGGCTGGGTTTGAACCCACCACCCTCAGTATATGGGGCCGCGCCCAACCCACTGAGCCACAGGCACCACCCTATGCTACCTCTCTCTTTCTTTCTTTCTTTTTTCTTTTCTTTTCTTTTTTTTTTTTTTTTTTTTTGAGACAGAGCCTCAAACTGTCACCCTGCGTAAAGTGCCGTGGCATTGCAGCTCACAGCAACCTCCACCTCCTGGGCTTAAGCGATTCTCTTGCCTCAGCCTCCCAAGTAGGTGGGACTACAGGCGCCTGCCACACGCCTGGCTATTTTTTGGTTGCAGCTGTCATTGTTTGGCAGGCCCAAGCTGGATTCGAACCTGCCAGCTCTGGTGCATGTGGCTAGTGCCTTAGCCGCTTGAGCTACAGGTGCGGAGCCCTGGGCTACCTCTTTCAAATGGCTCAGATAATGGACTGGCTTTGTTTCTGCTTTGACTCAAGCAATTAGTAAAACCCTAGGTATACAGTGGAACCTCCATTGTGCCTACTGGCCCTAAAGCTCAGGACAAGTAGAAAGAATGAACTGGACCCTAAAACTTTAACCAAACTCATTAGTGAGACCGGTGGAAAGTAGACAGAGCTCCTGCCCTCAGCAACTCTCAGAGCAAGGTGTACTCCATATAAAGGAGGTTTTACTCTTTATGAAATTATGTTTAGGAGACCTCCCCTTCTGCTCCCCCATGTACCCTCAGTTAGCAGACATGACTAACCACACTCTTAAGGTATCTTTAGGCTTAGTGCCCATAGCACAGTGGTTACAGCATCAACCACATACTCTAAGGCATACGGGTTTGAACCTGGCCCCGGCCAGCTACGCAATAATGACAACTGCAACAGAAAAATGGGCGGGGGGTGGGGGGGCTTGTAGTCCCAGCTACTTGGGAGGCTGAGGCAAGAAAATCACTTAAGCCCAAGAGTTTGAAGTTACTGTGAGCTGTGACACCACAGCACTCTACCTAGGGTGACATAGTGAGACTGTATCAATAAATAAATAAATAAGGAATCTCTAGATCCAGAGGGACATCCACCCCTAGATTCAAGATACTTACTGGACCACAGGGAACCCGAAAAAGACTCTGAAAGTCCTTTTCATCCTGAAAATCTTTTTGAACGACATTAAGTCATTCCAAAAAGAAGGCCTCACCTCAAAGTGGAAGGGCCCCATTCACTGTCATCCTCACTACCCCCATGGCTGTGAGAATCTATGGTTTGTCAGCATGGATACACCACACCCAGGTGAAGAAGACCAAAGAAGACAGCAGAACCCACCGGACAGTGGTCCCAGGAGAAAATCCTCTCGAGCTAAGACTGTTAAAATCTTGATTTCTTTCCTGTACATACTGGCCCTATATAGTTAATTGTTCCACCCAGGATCCCACCCTAAGACCAGTGGGGCCACTTGCACAACTGAAGGACCCACTGATACAACTTTGCTTTCTATTCTGTTAAGTATGGGTTTTTTTGTTTGTTTGTTTTTTGAGACAGAGTGTCACTATGTCACCCTGGGTAGAGTGCTGTGGCATCACAGCTCACAGCAACCTCACACTCTTGGGCTTAAGCAATTCTCCTGCCTCAGCCTCCCAAGTAGCTGGGACTACAGGTGCCTGCCACAACACTCGGCTATTTTTTGGTTGTAGTTGTCATTGTTGTTTAGCAGACCCAGGCTGGATTTGAACCTACCAGCTCCAGTGTATGTGGCTGGCGTCCTAGCCGCTGAGCTACAGGCGCCAAGCCTTCTTTTAAGTATGTTAAATGGTATGCATCATCTTTAAATGTAACTCAACTAGTTTTCGCTTTTTTTTTTTTTTTTGCAGTTTTTGGCCAGGGCTGGGTTTGAACCCATCACCTTCAGCATATGGGGCCAGCACCCTACTCCTTTGAGCCACAGGCGCCACCCTAGATTTAGCTCATCACCTCCAGCATACGGGGCCAGTGCCCTACTCCTTTGAGCCACAGGCGCCACCCTAGATTTAGCTTTTTATTTTTGGTTATGTCTACAACCCAAACCCCCATATTAAGTAGGGGTAGGCAAGCAAGACTCACAAAGAGTCAAGGGTTTGACTCAGATCAGTGGGGAATGTTATGCCCTAACTCCCATCTTGATAAGGACTTTCAACACTCCCCCTTTAAGACAGGAAGCTCACCTGAAAGTTTAGTAATAACTGCAAAATCCTGTGACGCCTCAGCTCCTCCTTACCAAGTGTTGGCTCTTGTCAAATTTGGCTTGCATTAAGGACTCTCCATCGCCTACCAAAAGTCCCTTATAAAAGGTTTCCTCCCCTGCTTCTAAGGGTTGAGAGACTTTGAGGTGTGAGCCTTCTCTCGGCTCCGCCAATCAGTAAAAGACCCTTGCTTAATTTGGACTCAGTGTGCTGGCATTTCTCTATTCTACTTACTTCAGGTATGACAAAAGTACCACTCTGTTGGCACAGTTTATGCCCCAAATGAAGATGTTTGGAGCGTGTTGCTTTGGGATAGTTCATCATCACAAAGTGTCCCATCTCCCATGATCTTTTTTTTTTTTTTTGAGACAGAGTTTCACTTTGTCACCCTTGGTAGAGTGAAGTGGCATCACAGCTCACAGCAACCTCAAACTCCTGGCTTAGCGATTCTCTTGCCTCAGCCTCCCAAGTAGCTGGGACTACAGGCGCCCACCACAACGCCTGGCTATTTTTTGTTGCAGTTGTCGTTGTCATTTAGCTGGCCTGGGCCTGGACCGGGTTCAAACCCGCCTGCCTTGGTGTATGCGGCTGGCACCCTAACTGCTGAGCTGCGGGGGCTGAGCCAGCAGATGACCTTTAATCTGTATCATGGCATGCCCTGCCACCTCTTAAGCTACACTTATGCCACACCCTGTGTGCTTGCTTCGGCAGCACATGTACTAAAAACTTGGAACAATACGGAGAAGATTAGCATGGCCCCGTGCAAGGATAACATGCAAATTCGTGAAGCGTTCCATATTAAAAAAAAAAAAAAGAGAGAGACCCCCCCCCCACCCTAACTCTGTATGGTTGCCATTTTCCATCTTTGGTGTCATCTCAACTGTTTGCAGATGTTCCTAATAAATTTCTGCTATTAACTCTACTTCGCCTGGTCCTTGTGGCATCTCTCTACCTTTTGACATCTAACACTCCAGAAAGACTTGCAATGGATATTCTGGTCTTCTCCCTGCACAGAATGGAGGCTATGCCGACTCCTATTTCAGAAGCGTGTAGTAGTGTAGTGCTCAATCTGAGAAGCTAAACGAATTAAGAGAATTATCGCAGTTAAGTTTTAACAGCAAATTATTAAAAGTGTTTCTAACTGGATATTTAAAAATGGATATCAAGGCTGGACGTGATAGCTCACACCTGTAATCCTAGCACTCTGGAAGGCAGGGGTGGGTGGATTGCCTGAGCTCAAGATCAGCTTGAGAAAGGACAAAACCCTGTCTCTACTGCTGAAAATAGAAAAACTAGCTGGGCTTTGTGGCAGGTGCCTGTAGTCCCAGCTACTTGGGAGGCTGAGGCAAGGGGATTGCTTGAGCCGAAGAGTTTGAGGTTGCTGTGAGCTGTGATGCCACAGCACTCTACCCAGGGCACAGAGTGAGACTCTGTCTCAAAAAAAAAAAAAAAAAGGAAAAAAAGTCAAAAGAATTCCCCTTATTCAGATCAGAAATGTGGACAGTGTATTATTACTTCAGCAGCTACTTTCCTAATGTTTTAAGAAGGACCATGGGGCACTGTGGGTCTTGCTGGCCTCTGTCAATTATGGCCAAGGGATTCACAATAGGACACTAAAGTTCTGGGAACCAGCCTGAGTGGGAGTATGAGAAGTGGTGGATGTGGCCCCATAAGCAGCTTAGGAGTCCCTTTTCTGTGTGGCTGGGTTTCCTTACCTAATGACGCTGGGATAGAGCCTTTCATTTGTGGTGTTTTCTCTAACAATGACAGGAGCATCCCTCTAAGAGGCCTGACCCAGGTGTGAGCCATATAGCCAACCTAGGCATCCTGGGGTGTTCCTAGGGTGCTGAGAGCGACTTGTGAAGTGCAAGGTTACCAGGGACTGGGTATTTTTCACTTTAGACAATAAACCAAGACTAACAGACATTTCACCAGGGAACTTCCTGTCTGGGTTCTCAAGAAGCTTGAGAACTTCCAGGCCCATGGGCCTTTTGCTCCATTCCTATGGAGGGGCAACATGCCCATATCCAAAAGTGCAAGGTGGCGGGGGTCGGGGAGGGGGGTGGGTAGAGGAAAGAGTACAGCAGATGAAACAGAAGAAGGGTGGAGGGAAAGAGGTGATGGAGGGTGGATAGGTGGGGCAAGGAGGGCAACTACAATCACGGCAACCCTGAGTCAACTAAGAAAGCTATCCGATCTGTGAGGAATCAAATTTCAGACAAGACAAGCCAAATGCTGGCATCTCCTGAAAATGTGGTGTCAAATTACAGGGTGAGACTAGTCGCCCTGACCACAATCATGCTGCCCAGGCAGGAGAGGTTTCCGAACAATCAGGTTCCGGTCAGCTAGGTGAAACTGCTATAGCCCTTCACCTAGGGGAGGGCAGAGGCGGGGCCCTTGCAAGGCATGCAGGGTGTTGTATTCCCTCACCAGCTTCGGTGGCAGGGCGCAGGACTACAATCCCAGGATGCACTGGGCCCGCGGATGGTGCGCAGCCCTGGAGGGAGGGGTAGAGCGTTGGACTCGCCTGGCTTTCTGGGAGTTGTAGTTTGTTCGGGATGGTGCACAGCTCTGGAGCGAGGCACCGCCCCCTTTCTGCCCTTCCTCTCCAACCGCGTCGGGTCCGGGACAGGCGTGAGGAGGATATGAGGCGGGAAAGTCCACTTCACTTTTGCCTTAATCTAGAGGGTCTTCTGTGCTGCTCCTTTTCCTCTCCCGCCCGCACCTGGGGTTTTTTCAGAGCATCCAACGAAGGCAGTCACCTGCTTTCCTAAACAGCTATAGGAACTGGCTGATGCCTGAGACACTGTCCATTGTGTTCTAACCTCTGTTTTCTCCAGCCAGAGCAACATTCGGGCACTTTTAGGAGAAATCAATTATCTGGCCCACTTATTAACAACTTCAGAACTTTGTAGAAGGTGATATGGGCTATGCATCTGTGGAAGTGTCACTCTTACTGAGGCTTTCTTTGCGAATGTGGAAGGTGAGGCATGAGGGAGGGTAATTAATTATTGTATTACCCAGGATCTGCTAAAAACCGAAGGGAAAATTCCGATTCCAGGCTGGACACGAGGGCGACAAGGTGAGACTCTGTCTCAAAAAAAAAAGTTCCAATTCCCAGTCATGTGTGGTGGGCCACTTTCACGAGGCATTTAGGTGGGCGGCCTCCTCGGAATCAATCTGAAAGGGATTATAGTTTAAGTGTTTTACACTTGGAAGTGATCACATTCAACTCAGGTCGGTGTCTCAGAGACACAGATGGTGACCTGATCCCTCAGAACAGATGATCTTTCAGTTTTGGGGAAGCAACTTTCAAGGTATAGACCATTGGAGGGACATTTGAAACCTGTCAGGTTTTATATGTCTGCTTTGGATGTAAAGCTCATCATCGACAGTAGTCAGAAGTCCTGGGACTGTTCTCTTCCACGTTTTTGTCTAGACAAAGGAGCTATCTAGAAACACTTCAGCTGGCATATACTTTTTTTTTTTTTTGAGACAGGGTCTCACTATGTTGCCCTCAGTAGAGTGCAGCTCACAGCAACCTCTAACTCTTGGGCTTAAGCATTTCTCTTGCCTCAGCCTCCAAAGTAGCTGGGAACACAGGCACCTGCCACAACACCTGGCCTTTTTTTTTTTTTTTTTTTGGTTGTAGTTGTCGTTTGGCAGGCCCTAGCTGGGTTTGAACCTGCCACCTCAGCCTAGCTGCTGAGCTACAGGCACCAAGCCCCCCTCCCTTTCTTTTTCTTTTTCTTTTTCAGTAGCTGGGACTATAGGCGCAGGCTATTTTTAGAGATGAGGTCATGCTCTGACTCAGGCTAGTCTCCAACTAGTGAACTCAGGCAATCCACCCACCTGGGCCTCCCAGAGTGCTAGGAACACAGGTGTGAGCCACCACACTCTACCATTTACCCTCTTTTTTGTTTGGGGTTTTTTGTTGTTGTTGTTTGTTTTTTGAGACAGAATTTCACTTTGTCGCCCTCAGTAGAGTGCTGTGATGTCACAGCTCACAGCAACCTCAAACTCTTGGTCTCAAGCGATTCTCTTGCCTCAGCTTCCCAAGTATCTGGGACTACAGGCACCCACCACAACGCCTGTCTCTTTTTTATTGTTATTGCAGTTGTCATTGTTTAGCAGGTCCCAGCTGGGTTTGAACCTGCCAGCCTGAGTGTATGTGGCCTGCGCCCTACCCACTGAGCTATGGGTACTGCCCATATACCCTCTTAATTGATATGCCAGGCAGCGCCTGTGGCTCAGTGAGTAGGGCCGGCACCCTTTTACAGAGGGTGATGGGTTTGAACCCAGCCCCGGCCAAACTGCAACAAAAAGATAGCCGGGTGTTGTGGCAGGTTCCTGTAGTCCCAGCTACTAGGGAAGCTGAGGCAAGAGAATTGCCTAAGCCCAAGAGCTGGAGGTTGCTGTGAGGTGTGATGCCACAGCACTCTACTGAGGGCAACAAAGTGAGACTCTGTCTCTTAAAAAAAAAAAAAAAAAAAACAAAGGCCTACATTTCTTATACCCTCAGGGACAGGCTTTTTTTTTTTTTTTAATTTCCAGATGGTACCAGCTTTCACCTTATATCTAATTTAATCTACAAAACCTTGGGTGTCAATCTGCATGAAAATAAGAACTTGCTTATAGTATACATTCCTATAGTTTTCATTTTTGATTTTTAAATGTTGAATACTATCAAAAGTACTGTAAAACCTGTTTGTTTGTAAAGATTTTACTTCTTTAGGCTAGGTCTGGTGGCTCTTGCTTATAATCCTAGCACTCTGGGAGGTGAAGGTGGGAAAATCACTTACGATCAGGAGCGACAGTGAGACCCCATGATTCCTACCTATTCTCAGTAGGCATTGAAGTGGCTATGCCCCTCTTAGGACAAGAATTTACCCTTAGGCATCCCACCACAGTACATTTACTCCACTAGTGTCTTGCCAAAAACCTACACAGGTACCTAGAGGACTCCTTGCTTATTCTCACCAAAAATCTGTAGTACAGGCTCGGTGCCTATAGTTCAGCGGCTACGGCACCAACCACATACACTGGGGCTGGCAGTTCAAACCTGGCCCAGGCCTGCCACACAACAATGACAACTACAACCAAAAAATAGCAGGGCGTTGTGGCAGGCGCCTGTAGTCCCAGCTACTTGGAGGCTGAGGCAAGAGAATCGCTTAACACAAGAGTTTGAGGTTGCTGTGAGCTGTGATGCCACTGCACTCTACTGAGGGCATTAAAGTGAGACTGTCTCAGAAAAAATAAATCTGTAGTGCACTAAGTATTTCATTTTTATTTTGTAATTTTTTTGTAATTTTTGCTTTTTATGAATGAGTTTCTGATCTTGGCCTTCAAGGAAAACATAGGTACTTCTTAGTATAGAAAAGAAAATCTTCAACAGTTTTTCTTGACAAATCTCTCCCTTTTCTTGAGCAATCTGCATTCTTTATATTAGTAGTAATTCCAGAAATTAAGTAGCATTTTCAACACCAATAGTAAATTCAGTAGTACTGGATAGTGTAGTTGAAAATCTACAAATTTAAAATACTTCCTACATATTCTTTTTTTTTTTTTTTT
>CAUYRH010061083.1:0-22659 GCA_963574655.1 Perodicticus potto | reverse complement strand
ACATTTGTATTTTGCATTTAGTAAGTTTCGCCTGTACCCTTTTGCTGGGGATGATCTTAGGAGTGAATATGAAGTGTGAAGTATATGTGACCAATTGTCCGTGGTTTCCCTAAAATGCAGAGATTTCCTGGGACTCAGGACTTCTAGGGCTAAAACCTGGAAAATGTCTGGCAAACCAAGACAAATTGGTCATGCTAGGTTAGAGCCACTGTCACTTTGACTGTGGAATTGGGAGGATGGTATGGGAGGATCTTCACTGAGCCTTATGCTCCCTCAGACTTACTTGTTCATCCCCAGTGCTCCCAGAGCCACCGTGTGCCTGTGTGTCCCTGACAGGTCTGCAATGGCAGAAACCTCCCTTATCATCACGACTAACCCCTGCCTGCTCCAGGCCCCAGAATGCTTAGTAAATGTTACAGGAAGAATGGGTGAGGCTCGAGGGTCTCCATCTTCATGTCTTCCATGCTGGGGACAAATTACTCAGATGCTGACTCATGCTTTGCTGCTCTGCACACTTCTCCCACACGTCAGTCCCTGCCCTGGGCGTCTCACCTACCATCCTTGCTGGCCAAGAGGCCCCTGCCTGTGGCTGTTCCCTTTTCCACCTTCCCTGCCATCAGTTTCTCCCATTACCCCTGCTGCTTCCTCTCTGAATGGACCCTCACTTCCCCCCATTGAGATGGTCTGTTTTGGCATATTTTTCCCCCTTGCACTGGGAACTCCTGAGTCTCCAGCTCAGGATTTCCTCTGCTGTGGTAGGCCCCGTAAGGTGTCTTCAAAGAATGAATGGAGCTGAACATGTAGGGCAGAGAGTCATTCATTTGATCACTCAGCAACTCCTTGGTTGGCCTCATGTGTGCCAGGCACTGTCCTTGGCATCAGGCTAGGATTTACATTCTAGAAGGATCTAGAGTCATCTAGATTCAACAAAGCAGAAAACAAATAAACAACAAGTATCAGAAGGTCCTGTGTCCTTGGAAGAGAATACGAAGGAGAAGGTGAATCACCAAAGGCCCTGCCAATTGCTAGCAGGCTGGAGTAGGAGGTACCAGCTCCTTGGAGGGGAAATCACTCAGGCCCAGCACATGTGGCGCCCATTCTGTGCAGGCAGAAAGAATGTATCGTCTTGCAGTTGGGGATAGTCTTGCTGTTTGATGTAGTCCACTTGGGAACAGTGGCATTTGCCTTTCATGCAAAGCATATGGGCCATCAGTCCCTTTAAGGAAATCCATTAAAGCCAGCATTGTCTGAGAGAATGTTTTAGAAAGTCAGATGGGGTTTTGTGCCTGGTGTGGGAAGTCAGTGTATGTCAACGCACCCTCCCCCATCCCCCACTGGGAGTACAAAGACCAGGGCTCATGTACTGACTCCCTCTTCCAGCTGGGTGGGTGACCTTGAGCCTCACAGAAGCAGGCAGGGACAGTGAGCTATGCTAAGAACCCACGTTCTTCCAATGGGAAAGACATTAAAATGGCCAGCTGCTAGGCAGCAGGTTGTCAGGGAGAAGACCGAGGAGGGTAATGAGGGCACGCGAGATATGCGAGCTCTGTTTTTAAGTGCTGCACACAAGAGTCTCTCTGGTCGGAGCTCAGGCACACTCCAGGAGGGGGAAGGCACCTCCTCCCACTGAGTCCCCAGGGCCAAAGCCGAGTCCCTGAGGGCAGCTTTTCTCTGCTGCTTGAGTGTGGGTAGCTGCTGGTGCTGAGATCTGGGGGTTCAAGAGGACACCTCCCAGTCTACAAGGTACTCAACCCTGTGGGTAACCCCTTTCCATGGGGAATCACAGACAGCAGGAGAACAAAAGCCAGTTCCTAGGGCTGGGCGCTTGGCTTCACACAGACACATTGTAAACCTGGTATCTCAAAGCCCTGGCAGGAACAGGCATGTACTAATTATAATCTGTACAGGCTATTAACTATTGACCTTGGGCTCCAGGGAGGTGAAAGTTCTAATGAGAAGTTCTCAGGGGTGCCTTTGAAGGTCTCAGATAGAAGACAGGAGTTAGCAATAGAAAAGAGAGACTCTCCAGGTAGCTGAGTGGACATCACCTTACAGCCCCCGCAGAAAATGGGGATGCTTTAAAACCTTGGGCTTTGCTAATGGACTGATGGGGAGGTTTTTTTGATGTGAGACCTTGGGCAGGTCACTTAACCACTCTGAGCTTAACCTCAACTTTAATAAAAGAAGGTTAGCACTGCTGTTTAACAATGGGTGGGAGGACTCATTGAGCAGATGTGTACCAACACCTAACACAATGCCTGATCCCTGGTAAGTTCTCAGCAATGTAGGTTCTTGGTCTTCTACTCCCTGAAAAGTCCTAGAAGTCCTAGAGGCAGTTGCCAGAGTTGCTGGATGAATGTAGCCAGGCAGAGAAGGGCACAGGGACCAGAAGGAGCAAAGACTGAGGGCAGAAACCTCACGATGTGTACAGGGAGCCACACGCAGCTCCTGCTACAAGCAGAGGAGAGAGGAAGGGGAGAGGTGAGGCTGCAGAACTGGATGCAAAAGGACTTCTGTCCCACTCGGCACCTTGGACTTGCTGTGGGGAGGCTGTGAGGTGCTAGACTAAGGGTTTAGTTAAGTCAGAAGGCCCTCCCGCCAAGCGCTTAGATACTCCTTTCTGTCGAAGGAAGACTCTGGTCCCCTTGCCTCCTGCAAAACTGGCCACTTTCCTCAGAAATGAAAGGAAGCATCCCCCAAGAATTCCCATTTGGAACAAACCCTGCCTTTCCTCAGGCTGGGATGCCAGTTATTGAATTAAAAGCAAAATCCAAGTGGTTATTTGTTGTTTTGTAAACTAAACCTGAATTCATGGAGGGAATTTTTTCTTAGCTGGAAAGTAAAGCATGCTGGGCTTTCTAGTCAGCCTTGTCTCTTGGTCCTGCCATAGACTCAGGGTCAACAGGATCCAGCCTGGGTGGGATTGACAGGTGACACCTTTGTACTGAGGGCCTACTGTGTCCTGTGCCCAATGCCAGGTTCTTGCATGTTGATAGTACCATTGTTATCCTCATTTTAAAAGTGAAGAAACTAGGAACAGAGAGGCTAATACTCTTGCTAGGTCACACAGCTAGTAGGTTGAGAAGCCAGTTCAGTACTAGCTTGTCCATACTTTAAAGTCTATACCTTTCCTGGATGGCATAATGGGAACAATGGGTTTAATACTCTTATTCTAAAAGTCTAATGGAACCATGAACTCTTTTAATTTGTGATTAGTATGTAATTTTAAAGACTTTTAATTTAAAAGAAATACTGTTAATACTGCCTTAAGGAAACTGAAATTTTACAAATGTACCGACGATTCCACAGATCTACATTGTTCTATGTTCCTTTTGATCTTCATCTTTTTTGACACGGTTTTTACATGACTTTCGAGCAGAGGTTGGCAAACTGTGGGCTCCTGGCAAAATGCTACCTGTTTGTATAAATAAAGTTTTATTGAAACACTGCCATACTCATTTACATATTATCCATGGCTATTTTCACACTGCCACGACAGATTTGAGGAGTTGTGACAGAGACCATATAGTTTGCAAAGCCTAAATGATTTACCATCTGGTCCTTTTCAGAAAATGTTTCCCAACCCTTGTTCTAGTGTATCTAGGTTTTCCCAGCAGGCTCTTTTTGCTCTGCAACCATGTATTATTCCAGGAAGTTAATTTCTCATTGTGAATGGCCCAGAATATTCCATGGAATGGACAGATATCACAAATTTTCCTTAACCATTTCCTTTTTGCTAGATTTTAGGTTGCATCTTTGGTTTTTCCCCCTTTAGGAGAACTGTCACTTTGCAAATTTATTTATTTAACAAGCATGTATATAGCACCTCCTGTGTACCAACACTGGCCCAAGCACATTATCAGTATTAACTCACTTCGAATGAGTAGTAAGGAGTTTATACTGCTTGTATCCCCACTTTAAAGGTGAGTGAGTGAAGTCAGAAATGTTAAATCCACTTGGCTAAGGCTATTATAGCTTTTCAGCAGCAATCAGCTTTGCATTCTTAGCAGTTATTAGAAAGGCCAGGCAGGGTGGCTCATACCTGTAATCCTAGCATTATTGGGAGGCTGAGGTGGGAGGATTACCGGAGGCCAGGTTCCAATCCAAGCTTCGAGACCAGCCTGGCCATTAGGGAAGCCCTCATCTCTACAAAAAATAGAAAAACATTATCTGGGCATGATGTCATGTTCCTGTAGTCCCAGCTACCTGGGGGCAGGAGGCAAGAGAGGAAGTCCACAGATATTGAGTATGCCCACTGTCCCGAAGAGGAGCACTGAGGGGCACTGAGCCATCAGGTCACCCAAGAGCATAAGGTTTGTCAGGGCAGCAGGGTCTTGTTGGTTTGGTTCGTCTCTATGATCTCCAGCACCAACTGCAGTGTCTGTATGGAGTAGATTGTGAAATGAGATTTGTCATAAAATAAATTAAGCGTCTCCCAAGCTTTGGGATGGAGAGAAGCTGGGCCTGGTGTGGTTCTTGGTTGGGAGATGACATGGCCCAGCTCAAGTCTCTCCTGTTACCTACAGTCCTTAGAGGACACACTGTCACCTTCACCTTCACCAGCAGGGCCTGCTGAGTGGAAGGAGAAGGCAGCGGATGGTGGTGGGAGTGAGCTGAGTTTTGCTCAGTCTTCGATTCCTGGAACCTGAGTCCAGGGTCCCCGCAGGTGGGGCTGGTGCCCGTCAGTCTCTTCTGCCTGATTCATTTCAAGCCATACTCTCAAGACATCTCTTGTGGGGGCCTCGCCAGGCCTGTCAGCAGTGATCCCAAGCCTTGCATACCTCTCAGGATGTCCCCGTCTCAGGCACACTCACCACAGAAGGGCTGGCCTGAGCTGGGCACTGTGCCAGCCTGAGCCACTGGTGTTCTCTGCCCACCCTGTCTGTCTCTGCAGTTGGTCGGTTGTGTGATGGGAAATCCTGTTCTGACTCAAACAGAAACCCTCCTTCTTTGCCTTCCTGACTCACTTCCGCATTCTGCTGACCATCTTGTAGCATGGCACGGGCACTGGAATCAGGCAAGCCTGGGCTTGCTCCCAGCTCTATGCCTCGTAGCTGTCTGTCATGGGCAGGAGAGCTGGACCTTCCCGGCCTCAGTTTCCCCATCTCTGAAGTGGCACAGTCACTCCTGCCTTTGCAGCTGATGGGACCTTTATTGTGTCTTCCCAGTGCCTGGCACACAGCGGGTAATCTCACACATGGGAACTTTTGTCAATATGACTGGTTTTGGTGACATTTTACCTAACCCACAGGAACCTTCTTTGGCATCCAAAGGTCAAAACCCATGATGACCTTAACAACACTCAGGGCAATCACAGGGTGGCAGATGACCTAGGGTGGAGGGCAAGGCAGCAGCAAGCAGGCGACTCCAAGGTCAAATGACATTGGCCAAGGTGTGCACAGTGGGGGGTTTTTTTGGGAGAGGGAACTGTGAGGACTGACTTTGTGCAGACACCCTTGAGTGGAATGGAGGCTGCTTTCCAGAGCTCACTAGATGTTTGCAAATTGAATCAGTTCTTGAGAAAAGACCCTTCTACATGAATTCTTTTTTTTTTTTTTTTTGAAAGAGCAGGTTTATACTGAAAAGGGTACCTTAGGATCCAGTGGCGCTTTACAAGGGATTTCCAGGCAAGGCGCGGTGGCTCACACCTGTAATCATAGCACTCTGAGAGGTCAAGGTGGGTGGATTTCTTGAGCTCAGAAAGTTCAAAACCAGCCTGAGCAAGAGTGAGACTCCATCTCTACTAAAAGAAATAGAAAAACAGCCTGGTGGGCATCTGTAGTCCTAGCCACTCAGGAGGCTGAGGTAAGAGGATTGCTTGAGCCCAAAGGTTTTAGGTTGCTGTGAGCTATGACATCATGGCACTCTACCCAGGATGATAGAATGAGATTCTGTTTCAAAAAGGCATTTCCTAGCATATGACCGACGGTGCCATGTTGCAAGGGCTCTGCTTGGTCAAACGTGGCTTCCAGAGAGCCCAGCAGATACTGACCTGTCAGCTTGTGCATCCTGTTACCATGCACTGATGAGGCCACGCCTCTCCCTTGATTGCAGACCCACATTGGACCCCTGTCACCCACAGAATAAAACCCAAAGAACCCTTTGGAATCTTCCACCGCCTACTCTCTACACTGCTCCCTTCTGTTTACTTTTGCTAACAGTTCTCAAGCCCACCCTGCGGCCTGACCTCAGCTTTGCCCTTTCCACTTCCTAGATTCTGCTCACGTGGGTCCATCTACCTGTTCTGTCCTTTCCCACTTCTCATCTTATCCCTTCCTGTCTCAGCTAGGGTGTTTCCTTCTCTCTGAGCTCCTGGACTCTTGACCAGTATCATTACTTCTTCCCCTGGGCTCCAAGACTATCTGGTGTTCCTCTGCATCTAATACCCTCAACACTCTCATTCAAAGTTTTTGGTCTGGACCCTGAGCTGTGGAACCTGTAGGCCCAAAATGGGCCAGGCACTTCTGGATAGGGAAGCCAAAGAATCCTAGATTTGACTCCTGGGCTCCCAGAAACCAGCTCTGGGAGCCGGGGCAGGCCATGAAACTTCTCCCAACTTCAGTGTCCTCATCTGTATAGTGGGAATAAATATTAAGACCTGCCTCTCCAGTATACATTATGATTATCAACTTAGCAGATTCTGTTGAATTGAACTGAGTGGCTTCTCTCAGGGCAAGGGTTTGTTCCTCACAGGAATTTCAAACCCCAAATTATGCACCTGGGTCAGCTGCAGCTCTAGGGTTCCACAGACCCAGGTTCAAATCCAAGCTCTGCCTCCTGGGCAGTAACAGTGACCAATTCTGAGATTTTAGAATCAAGCTATTTTATTTCTCAGAGACTCAGTGACCTCAGAAATGGGGATGATGGTATCAAGCTTCAAAGTTGTCCTAAAGATCAGGGGCATTAATGAATGCCTGGAGAGGTGGAACCTTACACATGCTCAGTACGTGGAAGGCCCCACTGTCCACTTTGTCTTTCCTTACATGGTACACCATTGACAGGGTACAAGTTTTAGCTCCCTGGAAGGTAGAATATCCTTATCTGAGCTATATTTCAACAGGATAGACTATCTCAAGAAGGTAGTGAGTCACCTGTCTTTAAAAGTGTGCAAGACTCCTGGGAGCCTTGTAGTGGGTCTAGTTGTAAGGAAATTCAAGCAGAGATGAGTGGTTAAACTAAGTCTGTTTGAATCTTTCTTAGTTTTTGGATTTCTGGATTTTTTGAAACAGCTTTATTGAGTTACAATTTACATCACATATAATTCACCCATTTGAAGTGTCCAATTCATTGCCTTTTATTATATTCACATAGTTGCACGGGTAACCATACAGAATCTTTAGAATATTCTTATTACTCCAGAAAGAACCCTGCCTTTTTAGCAGTTAATCTGCAACCCTTGTAACTCCCTAGTCCTAGGCAACCACTAATCTATTTCCTCTGTCACCTAGGCTAGAGTGCAGTGATCTGATCATAGGTCACTGCAGCCTTGAACTCCTGGGCTCAAGGTCCCCTCCATGGTCAGCCTCCTGAGTGGCTGGGATGGTGGCACACACCACCATGCTGGGTGATGGCACACACCACCATGCCTAGCTTTAATTTTTTTAGTACTAAATAGTATTCCATGGTATGCATAGATCACATTTTATTTATTTATTCATGAGTTGATTGACACTTATGTTACGTCCACTTTTTTGGCTATCACAAATGCTTATTACAAGTTTTTGTGTGGACCTATTTTTCATTTCTCTTGAATGAATGGAATTGCTGGATCATATGGTAACTCTGTGTCTAATCAATCAAGAAACCACCAGGCTGCTTACCAAAGTGGCTGTACTATTTATACATTCCTATCAGCAGCATGAGGGTTCTGATATCTCTACATCTTTACCAACACTTGTCATCTTTTTTTTTTGTAGAGACTGAGTCTTACTTTGTCACCCTTGGTAGAGTGCTGTGCAGTCACAGCTCACAGCAACCACCAGCTTCTGGGCTTAGGTGATTCTCTTGCCTCAGCCTCCTGAGTAGCTGGGACTACAGGCGCCTGCCACAACGCCCGGCTATTTTTTGATGCAGTTTGGCTGGGGCAGGGTTTGAACCCGCCACCCTTGGTATATGGGGCTGGCGCCCTACTCGCTGAGCCACAGGCGCCGCCCCATCTGTTTTTTTGATTATGGCCATTCTCATGGGTATGAAGTCCTATTTCATTTTGGTTTTAATTTGCACTTGCCTTATGGCTAATGACCTCGGATGTCTCTTCTGAGCTTTTCAGTGTGCTTATTGGCCATTTATATGCACATCTTCTTTGAAGAAATGTCTATTTATATTCTTTGCCTTGTTTATAATGGGGTTGTCTTTATATTATTGAGTTTTAAGAGTTCTTTGAATATTCTAGATATAAGTACCTTAACAGATATATAATTTGCAAAAGTTTTCCCCTATTCTGTGGGCTATCTTTCAACCTTCTTGATAGTGTCATTTTTTTTTTTTCTGTTTGTTGTTTGTTTGTTGCCTCTGGAGCACAAAAGATTTTAATTTTGATAGTGTCTTCTTTATCTGCTTTTTCTTTTGTTACTTATGCTTGGGTGTCACATCTAAGAAACTTGGCTAATTCAAGGCCAGGAGAATTTATGTGTGTGTTTATTTCTTAAGAGTTTTATAGTTTTGACTCTCACATTTAGTTCTTTGATCTACTTTGTGTTAATTTTTGTACATGATATGAGGTAAGGGTTCAACTTATTTTCTCACCTGTGTTCATGATGTCATCCCAGCACCATTTGTTAAAAAGATTATCTTTTTCATTTGAATTATCTCAGCTTCCTTGTTGAAAATTGTCTATAAATGTGAGGGTCGGTTGTTTCTTTTTCTGTGGGTCATTTTGAAGAAATGAAATGCTCCTTGTAGGAGCCACAAGGTGTTTTCATGTCAAGATAAGTCCTGGTTATAACTCTGCCAATGAGCATCTGCAAGATCTTGAGAACATCTATTTCTTTCACTAAGCCTCAGTCTCCTCATCTATAAAATGGCACATCTGGATAAGAAAATTCCTAAGAACTGAACTGATTGTGCTATTCTGAGATTTAGGGAGGTTTTCACATGAACCTTTCATACACTCCTTTCATGCCATGAGCCATGATTCACAGCCTGAGATATGGAACCAGATCTAGAGCCAGTCTCAAACTATGGGCTGTTCCAGTGACTTCCTACTCTGACGTGGCTCCACAGCAGCCAGCCCTGCCTTCCCAAGGCTGTTGGCGTTGTGCACATTCACTTCATAAGCAGCCCACCCTCCTACCCTGGGCCAGCTGTGTTCCAGGCCTGAGACTCAGAGTGGATGAGATGCAGCCCTGCCCTTGAGGGTGGCATTCCAAAGGGAAGACAGACATATCAGCCAGCGATCCTGAGCTGAGTGGGGTATGCGGGTTCGTCCTGTGTACCATGAGCTACAGGTGCAAGGAGGTGGATGGCAATGCATGGCTTTGCAGATAGGACCCCAGGCTTGGCCCAAGCGGCAAATACTTGTCTGGGCCATACCTTCAGAGTGTCAGGCCATTGCAGACAAGTCTTCAAGGCTCTTTCCCCTGCCATCTTGCTATACCTATTACTTTACTCACACCTTTGGCTCTCTAACCAGCCACAGCACACTGACAGGCGAGTGCTGAACACCTGTCCACTAGTTCAGTTTAGGGTTGAGAGGCAATCCTTAGAGCCAAACTGCTCAGGTTTCAATCCCTACTCTGCATGCTTTTGGGAAAGTTATTTAACATCTCTGTGCCTTGTTTCCTTGTCTGTAAGATGGCTTATAGCATCTAGCTGATAGGGTATTTGTTTCTAAAACACTGTGCTTTAGAAAATGACCCGGCACAAGGGTAGCTCTTACTAAGGTCTCTAGTTGTTACAGGTTGGACTTCAGCCTGTAACAATGTAGCATTTACTCCAGCATGCTGTTCCCGCCTTATGATTGAATATTACAGCCCATGTCTATTACACATTGTAACATGGTAATATAGTACAATTAGCCTTTAGGTTGTAAGAACAAAAGATAATGATGTCGCTTCACGTTTGGATAGGGCAGGGCTTCTCAGCAGCATCTATTTCCCTTACTAACAGTGATAATTTTTTAAAAAGTTTGAAGGTGATTGGAATGTGCTTTTCTCTGCACAACAACTTTCCAACTTAAAGCTCACTCATCTTAGTGGGGGATAGAATTCAGGTGGCAACTACTGCTCTCATTTTACCAATGAGGACACTGGGGTTTGGGGAGTAGTTGGTGGCAGAGGCCACAGTGGAACCCGTGTCCCCTTACCCATTCGTGGCCTGAATGAAGGCTTGTATCTTGGGGTTGGCAGAGTCTGTGCTGATGTCCGCTCTTACCTGTGACTTCAGCCTTTCTCAGTTCCCCTGAATGAGCAGGACCTGTATACAAAGGGCTGCTAAAGGCAGAGAGATGCTCACCTTGGTTTCATACTTCTTTTAGTTAAAAACAGAAAAAGAAAAACTGGACACTTTGAATATCTACTGAACACCTACAGGGGAAGGTATTATGTGTATTTCCAGGGTTATATCTCTATTCATAAGTATTTGCAAGCATGTGTCCATGTCTGTCCCAAGTATTGTGATCAAAATAGGCAAGGGCTGTGCCCAGGCACATTTAATGTTCAAATGAGAACAATGAGCTCAAAGTTCAGGGGAGCTGGATTGGAATCAGATCCACATAATTGATTTTGACCCTTATGCCAAGGACCTGTCTGGGACCTACAGGAGGATGGAATAGAAGCCCCTGGGAAATGCATTTTGGGAGCTAGAGAGCCTTATGTACTAGGGTGACTTCATTTGTTTTTCTGATTTTACAAGTTCTTGGCTATTGGTTCGTGCCGGTTTTTTTCTGAGAGATGCCTAAGTTCAAGGAGTTGGCTGGCAATGCCCTTGGGATTGGAGCAGATCCCCGTTGGCTGTATGACTCCCGGTCTCTCAGCTGCTCACTCCCTTAGCCTTTAGCCAACACGCCTGGTGCTGAGCACACCAAGGAACCTCAAAGGAGGAGATGCCCAGGAAGTGCTTAGCACAGAGCCTGAAAGCTCAGTCAGGTGTCCTAGATGACAAAGGTAAAATCAAGTAAGATGATTCATCATGTGGGACTGCACCTTAAAACCACAATGAGATATTATTTATCAATTAGAAGGGCTAAGATTAAAAAAGCTGATCACAGGCCTCTTTGCCCTGGTAATGGAGGTCTGTTCTCTGTGTGTGGTGAACACACCTTGATCTGTAAGCTTATATCTTGCTTTTGACTCTGTAAAACTGCCTTTCTCTTCCTCAATTAACTTTGTTTCCTGGTTGCCTTAAAAACAAAGCTGACCAATCATTCAGTGTCAGTGAGGATGTGCAGGAATTGAAACTCACACCTGGCTGGTGGGAAGGTGAAATGGTGTAGCCACTTTGGAAAACAGTTTGGCAGTTTCTTAAAAATGCAAACATATACCTAACATACAATCCAGCCATTCCGCTTCTAGGTGTTTATGCAAGAGAAATGAAAGTGTGTGTCCACACACAAGTGTTCATAGCGGCTGTATTAGTAATAGCCAGAAACTGTCCATCAGTGGGTGAATGAATGAACTTCCTGTGGCATAGGAATACTACTCAGGAATAAAAAGGAATGAACAGCGGATACAGGCAACAATGTGGATGAATCTTAGTAATTGTGCTGTGTAAAAGAAGCTGGATATCCCCTCCCCAAAAATAACAGTACAGTTGACCCTGGAACAATGTAAGGGTTGGAAGAACCAGGCCCTACATGGTTGAAAATTTGTATATCAGCCAGGTATGGTGGCTGACTCCTGTAATCCTAGCACTGGGAGGCCGAGGCAGGAGGATTGCTTGAGCTCAGGAGTTCAAGACTAGTTTGAGAAAGAGCAAGACCTCATCTCTATTCAAAACAGAAAAATTGGCTCGGCACCTGTGGCTCAACGGGCTAAGGTGCCAGCCATGTACACCTGAGCTGGCGGGTTCGAATCCAGCAAGGGCCTGCCAAACAACAATGACGGCTGCAACCAAAAAATGGCCGGGCGTTGTGGCAGGCGCCTATAGTCCCAGCTACTTGGGAGGCAGAAGCAGGAGACTCGCTTGAGCCTAGGCATTGGAGGTCGCTGTGAGCTGTGATGTCACAGCACTCTATCCAGGGTGACAGCTTGAGGCTCTGTCTCAAAAAAAAAAAAAACAGAAAAATTAGCCAGGCATTGTGATGGGCGCCCATAGTCCTAGCTATTCAGAAGGCTGGGGCAGGAGGATTGCTTGAGCCCAGGAGTTTGAGGTTGCTGTGGGCTAGGCTGATGCCATGGCGTGCAGCCTAGGCAACAGAGTGAGACTCTGTCGCTCAAGAACAAATAAACTACCAACCAAAGAACTCCACCAGCTCAGAACTCCACTGAAATTAAAAAATAACAATACAAATAAAAGAAAATTTGCATATAACTTTTGACTTGCCCCAAAGTTAACTACTAACAGCCTATTGCTGACCAAAAGCCTTAATGATAATATAAATAGCCAAATAACAAATATTGTGTTTGTTGTATGTATTATATGCTGTATTCTTACAATAAAGTAAGCCAGAGAAATGAAAATCTTATTAAGAAAATCGTAAGAAAAAGACAATATATTTGCTAATCATTAAGTGGAAGTGGATCATATAAAGGTCTTCATCTTGGTCCTCTTCATATTGAGTCGTCTGAGGAGGAAGAGGGAAGGTAGATCTTGCTGTCTTGGGGTGGCAGAGGCAACAGAAGATCTACATATAAGTTGTTTCATGTAGTTCCAACCTGTGTTGTTCAAAGGCCAATTACATATCCTATATTATTTCATTCATGTACAAAACTCTAGAAAATGCGAGCTAATCTAGAGTGATGGTAAGCAGACCAGTGGTTTCCTGGGACAGGGTTTATAAAGAGGGTCAGGGAACTTTGTGGAGTCAATAGGGATATTCATTACATTGACTGGGGCAATGGTTTCATAGGTGTATATGTCAAAACTTATCAAATCGTGAAGCTTAAGTATGTGAAGTTTCTTATTTATTAATTACACTCCCAATAAAGCTGTTAAAAATAATGACAACACCAATTTCCAGCCAATCAATCAAAAAGATGAATCTGACATTATCCTTCTTCAGGGAGCTCCCGTGATATATATGCCCCAACAAATACGAACAGTGTGGTGAGGGTGCTGTTTCCCATTCTCACGCTGTCCCTGACCTTGCCATGCCACGCTGAGCCTCAGTTTTCTCCTTGAGAAAGGGAACAATAATAGTCCCTACCTCTTCAGGTTGTTGGGAGAACATGGGAAAATCCAGGTAAGATGCTTAGTAGATGTGCCTTAAATGGTAGCATGCACAGGGCCCGTGGGGACCCAAATGAGGGAGATGATTTCTGCTGGGGGAAGTGGAGGCTGAAAAGGTGTTGCCCTGAGTGGCTGTGAGCTGAGTCTCGAGAACAGGGAAGAGTCTGCAAGGAGAAGAGAAGGAGGGTGGGGAGAGGAAGGGTACGGGAAGGACTTTCCAGGCAGAACTGCCTGGAATGTGGCATCCAGACTCTAAGCTTCCAGAAGCATCTTCAATGTGGTGCCTGCAGGGCCAGGAGAGCGTGGTGAGTTAGAACTGGGGTTAGGTGGAGTTAGGTCCCATCCTTGAGGATCCCTGAAAAGTGCTCACTTCATCCTTCAGGCCAGGGGTTTTTGATTTGGGGTCGAGGAAATGTTTCTCTGGAAACCATGAGTTCTATGGGAAGTTTTTAATCCTTTGTGTAGTCCGTATTGATAGGAGTAGGGTCAGCAATCACTGTGCAGCCATACCTTTCTTTTAAAAGATCTGTCCAAGTATTTTTTTTTTTTTTGAGACAGAGTCTCACTATGTCACCCCTAGTAGAGTGTCATGGTGTCATAGCTCACAGCAACCTCAAACTCTTGGGCTTAAGCGATTCTCTTGCCTCAGCCTCGCAGGTAGCTGGAACTACAGGTGCCCACCACAATGCCTGGCTATTGTTTGATGCAGTTGTCATTGTTGTGTAGCTGGCCTGGGCCAGATTTGAACCTGGTTCCCTTGGTGTATGTGGCTGGCACTGAAACCACTGTGCTATGGGCACTGAGCCCTGTCTAAGTATTATTAGGGGCTGAGAGCCGAGGAGAACTGTGGCCAGGTGACCTGGTCTCTGGGACTGCAGCACAGACAGTCCAAGAGGAAGCAGCTGCTTCCAGGTGGCAGGTGCCCAGGAAGGTAGGGCCAGCTGGCCAGGCAGGTCTAGAAGGCTTGGGGATGTTCCCTCTGTGGAGAGAAGGCATGAAACACCAGGGGAGGAGGCGGCCTGTGTCCACTCCCACCTCTGACTCCCAAGGCCAGTGAGACCCTGGAGAGAGGGCAGGAGGAGGCACATGGGGGGCGTCTATCAGTGCCCAGGGTGCTGCCAGGGATGCTGGTCACTGAGCAAGGTGAAGGCAGGTGCCAAGTACAAGGGCGTGGACATCCTGCTGGTTCCACCTCGCTCAGCCAGCTCTCAGCAGATCTTGAGGCCCTGGGGCTAGGGGCGGGAGTAATAACAGATTGGTTGTGCCCCAGGCCAGATGGGGACCTCTCCTCTGGGACCAGGGCCTTGAAGGTTTCATCCGCAGGCACTTGAGAGTGTGGGTGTTGTTTTCCCTCCCCGCCTTGGGCAAGGAAAGGCTACTTCCTCAGGCTTCCGGAGGGTTCCCAGCGCTTCCTCCCTCTTCCCTACATTCTGCTGATGGAGCTGAAGGAGGCTGTGGTATAGGGACGGTGTGCCCCTTGAGCTCAGGCTGCCGTCCTCACCAACCCAGCCCCTGACCCCTTGTTCCCACTGAAACTCTGCCCGTCCTTGGGATGAGGTGGGGAGAAGTCCTGCTCATTCATATTGACACTGAACAGGCACCCCATTCAGGAAAGGCTTCCTGGAGGAGGCAGCCTCCAGACAGAGCCTCCAGGGATACTGGGTATCCTACAGGGAGAGGTGTAGGCCAGGCAAAGGTGGGGCAAGGAGGAGGGGAGGAGAAGGCCTGCTGTGTGCAAGGAACAACCCTGGGTATTCAGGTGTTCATGGAGGGAACAGGGTCTGTGAGGGAGAGGTGGCCTCAGGAGGTGAGGCTGGAGCTCTGGTGGCCCTGTGGTTTAGGGTACCTTGCCCCTAGTGGGGGGCAGCCAGCTCCCTCAGGTGCCTCAGGGGCTCTTGGGACTGTGTATTCTTCCTGCAGGTGAATGTCTTCAGGTCATTAATTGAACAGAAGGGTCGCTGGATGTGCAGCGCTCTTGAAGCCAGGGAAGCCATGTGAAGAGAACACATCAGAATTTAGAAAGGGAGGCCCCGCACAGTGGCTCATGTCTGTAATCCTAGCACTCTGGGAGGCTGAGGCAGGTGAATTGCCTGAGCTCACCAGTTCAAGACCAGCCTGAGCTACAGCGAGACCTCCTCTCTAAAAACAGCCAGGTGTTGTGGCCGGCACCTATAGTACCAGCTACTTGGGAGGCTGAGGCAAGAGAATCACTTACGCCTGAGAGTTTGAGGTTGCTGTGAGCTATGATGCTACAGCACTCTACCAAGGGTGACAAAGTGAGACTCTCTCCCAAAGAAAAAAATATGGTAAAGCTTTACCATTTCTAATCTTGTTCCATCTTGACTCTAAGCTAGTAACACCAACCTCCCCCCAGGCTGTGTGTAGGAATATGCCTCACAGTTGGAACGATCAATTCTAGCCTACAGGAGCCTCACACATCCTCTCAAACACATCCTCAAATCCAGCCGTGCTCAAAGTGAGGCCTTGGGGCCAGCACCAGCAACATTGCCTGGAAACTGGTTAGAAAAGCACATGCTCAGTCCCCTCCCACCTTTAAGAAACTAGGGGTGGGGCAATGGTTTGTGCATTAACAAGCCCTCAGGAAGATTCTGAGGTTTGCTCAAGTGTGCGAACTGCTGAACTAATCTATTATTCCTCAAAGAGTTTGTTGTCGTTGTTGTTGAAATCACAGCTATATCAAGAAATGCATTTACACTTACACATGTGTAACACGTTTATAAGACACAGTTTATAACACGTTTATAAGTCTCACAAAACAACATTGATCCTTAGTCTACTGAAGGTACTGAGATGTTTTCCATTCTATCCTATTTTCTTTCTTTGTTTTTTGTTTCTTTTTTCTTTTTTTGAGACAGTCTCATATTGTCCCCCTCGGTAGAGTGCCATGGCATCATAGCTTACAGCAACCTCAAACTCTTGGGCTTAGGCGATTCTCTTGCCTCAGCCTCCTGAGTAGCTGGGACTACAGGTGCCCACCATAATGGCCAGCTATTTGTTTGGTTGCTGTTGTCATTGTTGTTTAGCAGGCCCAGCCAGGGCTTGAACCCGCCAGCTTCAGTGTATATGGCTAACGCCCTAACCACTGAGTTATAGGCGCTGAGCCCATCTATTCTATTTTCTTTCCTTACAAAGCATTTTAGATCAAGACCCCTAAATTCATTTCACACCCACTGTGTAAAAAAGCAGCTGCATTGATTGGTCTTCCCATTTCACACCTGTGGTGTGTGGCATTCAATGTGCTTGCCAGGACAGGACCTGTGTCCTAACTCTCTGACCTGCAGTGAACAGCCATCCTCTGTCTACCCTCTGACGGGCTACACCCACCCTGCTGACACCCAGGACCCCCGTGAGAATAACCAGGGAGCTCTCCCTTGCACAGTCTGATTGGCTGCCTTCCCAGAGCCTGAGCCAATCACACTTGGTCCCAGGAGCTAAGGTGTCACCCCATACCACCGGCCCTGCCCCAGGGATGCCTTTTCTCTAGGCGCAGCCTAGCGATCTAGCCTTCACCCTTCCAACCCCCACAGCTGGGGGCCATCTCTGCACCTTGCACACACTCTGTTCCTCCACTGCAGCCCGCCCCAACATTCCCTCACTTCTCCTAGTTGTCCTCGTGCCTTCTTGGCCCTTTCAAACATTTGTATTTTTGCATTGCCAAGGCCAGTGTTCCCCAGACAGAAATCTTGGTGTCCTCCAGACTGTGCCTGTTGTGCCTGTAGCAGTTAGCTCATTTAAGAGTGGTTGGAAATACAGGTTTAGAGTCGGCGTATCTGGGATGGAGCTGGGTCAGAGAGCAGCTGCCTTTCACTGCCAAATATCATTTATCTGTGTTGGCGGGGCTGACTGAAATGGCTTTTGGAGCATTTGTCTTGAGAGCAGTTGTTGGCTAGTCCTCTTTGTGGCTATCACTGTAAAGTGGACCTTACAATCTCTTTACAGAGTGGGGTTTTCTGTGTAACCGTTCATAACCAATGGACAGAGAACAGAGTGGCTCTGCAGCCTTAACCCGTCCAAGCCTCTGTTTGTTTTCTTGTCAAGTGAACAGTAATTGTTCCTAACTCTAGATTCAGCTACCTTGGAGGGTCATTGTAAGATTAAATACGATTTCATGGTCCAAGGGCCACGTTATGCTCCTTGAGAGCGCCGATCCCGCCTTTGCACACACTTTATTCTCTGAATCACCTTCATTAGCGCCACGTTAGAGAGAGTCACCGAGGTCCATCCTCTCAGTGCTCTGGACGATAACGTCCCTGCCATGTGTTGGTGATAAGTAAACAAGAGAAGCGTCCAGAATCCACTGGAATAAGCTTTGGGATTAAAA
This sequence comes from Perodicticus potto, assembly GCA_963574655.1. Classification (NCBI taxonomy): domain Eukaryota; kingdom Metazoa; phylum Chordata; class Mammalia; order Primates; family Lorisidae; genus Perodicticus; species Perodicticus potto. The sequence continues at coordinate 4,991 of CAUYRH010061083.1, read as the reverse complement.
CCAGCTGCAGCTCAGTTCCTAAAATTCTACCCGAGTATAAGAAAGAAGTGGGAAAGACGAGAACGAGGGTGGAAACTGTGTGTGGCAGGGCAGGAATGAGTCATGGGACAGTGAATGAGTCACAGCAAGGGGAGCAGACCTCTGCCAGAACTTCGGTCAGCATGTGGTGGGTGGGCAGCCCCTGGCCAGGTTGACAGAGCAGAAGTGCCAGGATGACATTGCTCGCAGGGCTGCCATGGGAGCAGGAGTTTACTGGGGTCTGAATTCCAATGGCTTCCTTTTTGTAGAACAAAATGTCCATACACAGTTGGGCTGGCACAGAAATGCAGTGATGAGGCACCGTGTGACCGAGTCTGCCTGGTTGCTGAGGGCTCAGATTGTCCAGAACTCAGAAGTGAGGCCTCGATTTACACCTGCTTATTCACAACTGCCCACAGAGGGCCGGTCACCTGGGATCCCCACACCACGTAGCTGGGAGGTCCAGGCAGGACTGTGGAACTGTGTAGGACAGTGGGGGTTAAGAGCAAAGACTTTGGACTCGGCCCATCTTGGGTTCAAGTCCTGCCTGTGACTTTGGGCAGCATCTTGGTATAACTGAGCCTGAGTTTTCTCAGCTATACAGTAGGGATAATAAATAGTAAGTGTCTCACTGGGTCTTCTCAGAGTAAAGGATTCAACAGCTATCAATCTTTTATCACAGAGTCAGGCGCAAACAGAATGCCAGGCAAAGTTGGCTATTACCGTTATTATCTTTAATCCCAAAACCATGACCTTCGGGCAGGCTATTTGTTTCTCTGAGTCTCAGTTTCCACCTTTGTAAAGTGGGACAAATAATGCCAGCCTCATGATAGTTGCTCTGTAAACCTGGCTTTGTCTCTGTCTTTGCTTGGGAGGGCTTTAGTGTCATGCCTGAGGGATGTTCCCTTGTGGGATTTGGGTAGGTCCTGAGCAGGATTCTTAGAGGCTTTTCTGGATCATTGAGTGGCAAAAAGTATTACAATGTTTACAGATTCCCAGAGCATTTTAAAATTGCTGTTAGGATATTGAAGGGATTGAGGCAGGGGGCTGTCCTAATCTATTCCTTGTGGGATGTCTGTCCTTCACCCATGACACTGCAGAGCCAAGTAGAGGCACCGCCCAGCAGCCTGAGTTTTCCAGGACCTGGGACAGGGAAGGGACAGGGCAGGGGTTTAAGCCAACTGACCCCCTGGAGACAGGACTTTGAGCCCCAGTTGGCAATCCATGCTGCCGACCTGGCAGGCAGTTGCCATGAGGCCTTCTTGTCAGTGCCAGTATCCTGTCCTCGCAAGGCTGGTCCCCAGAGACAAAATTGTAGCTCAGCCTGTTGATCTTGGGCCCGGAATCAGGGCAAAGGGAGCTGGTATCCAGATGGACTCTCAGTCCTCCAGTGGACAGCCTGTGCAGCTCCAGGCTGCGGCCCTCACATCTACTCTCCCCTGTCCCCTGCTCTGCCCCAAGATGTAGGAGGGCCAACCTCTGAAGACCGCATTGTCCAGGCTACCCTGTGCTGGCTCTGGCAGGCCAGAGGTAAGTCCACAGTGGGAGGCCAAGAAGAAGGACGAGAGTTTCCCCAAAGCCTCCCCATGCTGAGTAGGGTCTTCTGCAGTGTCGTGTCTCCTCCGGGCTCCAGTTCCTGCTGCTTGGTGTCCCCTAACCTGTGTCTGGTGACACAGGTTCTTCTGTCTCCAGCCTAGTGGTTGACCTCTGTAGTCCCTTTGGCTCTGTGCAGCTCCTTCACCCCCTCGTTACACGCCTCTGCTTCGCAGCTGGACTTCGAGTGGGTTTCCACTGCCTGGTGGGACCCTGCCCAGTGTAGACTTGCAGTCACCCAGGGGTGGTTCTGTTGGAGATCCAGGCAGTAAGGAAGTTGGACTTCGTTTTAGAGGCAATGTGGCCTAATGAGACAGGGTGGGCTTTGGAGTCCAACATACCAAAGCAGGAGCTTCCCACACCTTCCCCTGTCAGAGGGGAAGTTCTTAGAGGTGTTCTCAGAGGACGAGCTGCTGTGGCCCTGGGGGGAGGCCGCAGAGCTCAGCCTGAGCAGAAGCCCCTTTCTACCTCTGCTGCCCCCGAGGGGGCTTTCTCTCAGACTGAGATGTAGGGATATGGAAAAAGGAGGCTTTTGGACAAGTGCCTAGCACTGCGGGCATCTCACTCTTCCACAAATGTTAGCCCCCTCCTCTTCCCTTGCTGGTCTTTTCTCTTTTTTCAGTCTACACCACCACATTCCCAGTATCCTTCGGTCCACCACACACTTCTCCACGGCACTTCAGCTTCCTCAATTTGCCTTGGGCTTTTCCTGTGACTCTATTGAAGGTCTCTCTGGTTGAGAAGATGGCTCAGGCCTGGAGCTCAGGTTCTGGAAGCTTCTCTCAAAGGGCACCTGCACTATTCCCTCCTGGGACTGGTTGGTCTCCCGGACAATGGCTTTTGACCCAGGTTCTGTCTTCTGAGTGTGTGTTCGGTTTCAAGGCTATTCTGTCTTCTGTCCCAACACAAGTTTTCCATCATCAAGAAAAAAAATTACTTCTAACTGTCATTTGTGATAACCACACAGGCTCTGGAACCAAGGCTGTTTTCTTTCTAACTGTTTCCCCCACAGACCAGCACCAGCCTGAACTGGAAACAGTCAGCTTCCCCTTAGCTAGGCCTCTCGCCCACTCAGTGGGCCAGCTCAGAGCCATGCCCAGAATCCCTCTCCTGCAACTATACCCCAGAGATGGCCCCAGAAGGGGCTTGCAAACAGAAGCAGCTTGAGTTTTACTCTGAGCACATTGTGGGCTTTTTGTCATGTTTGAAAATGCTTGGAAAAATGCATAGCTCCGTTTTGTTTGTTTGTTTTGAGACATAGTCTCAAGCTGTTGCCCTGGGTAGAGTGCTGTGGTGTTATAGCTCACAGCAATTTCCAACTCTTGGGCTCAAGTGATTCTCTTGCCTCAGTTTTTCTATTTTTAGTGGAGACAGGGTCTCGCTTTTGCTCAGGCTGAACTCTTGAGCTAGAGCACTCCACCCACCTTGACCTCCCAGAGTGTTAGCATTCCAGGCGTGAGCCAGTGCACCGGCCTTTTATTTTTAATAATAATACTATCTTCAGGTGGTGCCTGTAGCACAGTGGTTATGGCGCCAGCCACATATACCAAAGGTGGCAGATTCAAATCCAGCCTGGGTCAGCTAAACAACAATGACAAGTACAACAAAAAAAATAGCCAGGTGTTGTGGCGGGTGCCTGTAGTCCCAGCTACTTGGGAGGCTGAGGCAAGAGAATCGTCTAAGCTCAAGAGTTGGAGGTTGCTGTGAACCACAGCACTCTACCCAGGGCAACAGCTTGAGATTCTGTCTCAAAAACAAAATAATAATAATAATAATAGTATCTTCAGGCTGGGCATGGTGGATCATGACTATAATCCCAGCATTTTAGGATTGCTTAAGGCCAGGAGTTTGAGACCAGCCTGAGCCACAGAGAAAGACTTCTTAGGAAAAATAATTAAGTCACTGGGCACACTGCAGTCCTCTCTACTCAGGGGGCTGAGGTGGGAGGATCTTTACACCACTGTGCTCCAGATAGGCAACAGAGCAAGACCTGTCTCTTAAAAAAATATAGTGTCTCCATTTAACCAATCTAGAGATATAATTTCTCTCCCATTGCCTTCCCCTGTCCTAGGCCGCGTGAAACTGCCATGTCTGCACTAACCCTCCAGCCCCAGCCCACCTCTGTTCAAGTGCTTCCCTCCTCTGCCCACCCTGGCCAGGGTGGCCTGCCAGGAGCTGTGTCAACCCTCCATGCTGGGCCCCCCAGCACTTGTTGGCTGCCCATTGTCCTCACTGTCAAATCTAACATCCTGGACATGGCTCCTAAGGCTCTCTGACCTGGTCCCTGACCCCTTCCCAGCTTCCTCCAGTGACTCTCCCCCATTCCCACGCTCCAGCTCCCCCTCCCCCAGTACACTGGGAGCCCACTCCTGTACCCTTGGCAGACAGAACTTGCCAGCCAGCCCCCCTTTGTGGCCCCATGGCACTCTCCTCCTCTCTTGCATAGCTCACACTGGCCTGTGCTATGTGTCCACAGCCCTCACTGGGCATCAAGCCCCACAGGACACTGGTTTGTCTCCAGATTCTTAGTACCTGGCACTCAGCAGCCACTCGTATGCACCAATTCATTAGTCTAACAGCCAGTAACCCTGCCCCCACCTATACCAACCTTGAGACAGTTAGAGAACTGCTGCCTGGATGCAGGTTCCTAAGGAAGGAAAACTCCCCAGCTGACACATAAGCATTTAGTTAAAAAGGAACTGCTTCCAAATTCTGGGTAGGTAGTTTTTTCATTAATCTCTAATCCAGGTGTTATTCCCGTTTTTCAGATGAGGAAATGGATACCCAGAGAGGTTAAGTGACTAGCCAGATGTCACACAGCTAGTGAGTCATTGGACTTGGACCACCAGAACCAATTCTGGGTCTTCTGGCCTTGAGGTCAGCCCTATCCCAGACACATCCCTGTGGGGTCACTTGGCTAGCTAGCTTTGCTGGCAGCTGGGCTTTCTGCAGTTGCTCGTTACAGCCTGGGACCTTCTAAGACAGGGGGCAGCACACTATAGCCTATAAGCCAAGTCCAGCTTGTGGTCTGTTTTTGTAGAGTCAGTGAGCTGAGAATGGTTCTTACCTTTTTTTTTTTTTTTTTTTTGGTAGTTGAATAAAAGAACTTTTATTACTTAGTTTTAAATAATTTAGATCAAAGAAGGTCTGTAACAAAAAATAAACATTCATCTTCATTATCTCAGTAGACCCTTGTACAGCAAAGACTTAAATAATAACTTATACATGCATTGCCTCCGTAACAACTTTTTGGGTCATATGAAAATCATTGTAAAAGTCGTACCTGGTCTTAAGATCTTCAAGGTCTTCAGAGAAAATAGCATAATTTTTAGTTAGGAATGTTCCCAGATAGTTATCCTCTATACCCAAATCTTTAAGAA
>CAUYRH010061082.1:0-26918 GCA_963574655.1 Perodicticus potto | reverse complement strand
AATAAAGATGGTTCCAGTCCATGAACCCCTGTATCACTCTCCCTCCGGAGAAACCCTAACTGCCCCCTTCTATCATCGCCCGATTCAGCAGGAAGCAGTTAGATCGAGTCTTCACCCTTTTTCCCTAACAGCAGTTAGAGTTTCTACTCGGAGAGGGAGAATTGATGCAGGACATTTCGCCTGCTTGCCAGCTCAGCGGAGCTGGCGGACCTGCCAACTCCTCCTTGGCGGTATTGGTGCTGCAGCAGCCAGCTGAAGAACCAGTGGGCTGGAAGACAGGCAAGGAGGGGGACCTCCAACCCCCACCAGAGGCTCCAATAGCCTAAAAGGCCGGACAACTGCCAAGGAGACACCTGTGCCTTGGTGTCTCCTTCACTTTACACTTAGGATTAGGACTAAATGTGGAACCCCCATTTCCTATACCTAGGTCAATTTCATGTGAATTTCCTAGGCCTCAATTCCATGAATGGACTGTGTCCATTCATTGATACATTCATTCACTTTGCCCCAGCAGAAGGGACTGTGTTCGTTCATTGATACACTCATTCACCTTGTCCCAGGCGGAAGGGACTGTGTTCATTCATTTCCTGGCCAAGGAACTCATAGACCTATATATACCCTGAAACTAAAAGCCTAAAGGGGGAGACAGGGAAAGACCGGGAGAGAAACGGAGAGAGCTTTTCTCTCCCCACTTGAGTTCTCTCTACCAGGAGCTTTAGTGTTTTCTGTATTCTTTTCTGTAAATAAATTCTGTCTTACCACTGGAAAAAAAAAAAGAGACATAGCAAGACTGTTTCCTACTTATCATCACAGCTATGTTCAGTTAACATGGGTAGAGTCAATTTTACCTCTTCATATTAAATTAAAATAAGAATATTATTTAGACGCTAAAGAATTGGACCCAATAGGGTAAAAAGCTTACCCAAGGTCTTATATTTATCCATTTATTGAACATCTACCTCACTGGGCACAGTACTTTATGTTTATACTAGAGCAGGAATAACTTAAGAACTCTTGTCCTAGAAAAAGGGGCAGAGCCATGACTAGAAACTTAGTGGCAAAAGAAAAAAAACCAAAAAACTGTTTCTACTTTTGTTTCCTAATTTTTTCCCTCACATCTGAATCCACTGTTTTTGAGCATCAAAAGAATTTTGTGTTGTAATTGGTTTTATCTTTAACAACCCCATGGAGCAGTGATTTTCAACTGGTGTGCCATGAGAAGATCTTAGATGTGAAGTGAAAAGTTTTAAAGAAGTTTTAAAAGTGGGCAGTGTCTGTGACTCAAAGGAGTAGGGCACCGGCCCCCATATGCTGGAGGTGGCGGGTTCAAACCCAGTCCCTGCCAAAAACGACAAAAAAAAAAAAAAAAAGAAGTTTTAAATGTCTTAATTAATTTTAAGATTAATTACATTTTTTTGAAAGAAGTTTGAAGTACAGTTAAGTATATTCTTTTTTTAAAACCTTTGTTTTGACCAACATAATTTAAGTGTGCTGTGGAAGTTTAACTATAGGTTCAAGAGCACTGTGAGATAAGAAAGGTTGAAAAACTCAGCTTTGGAGCAAAATGGTGGCCACCTTCTCAGGGCAGGAGAGGTAACAGCTATGGAGAAAAAGAAAGAACATACAATTTGCTTTCTCAAATTATTATCCCTTTGCATTATGATAATTATCTTTACAGAAACCCAAAAGCAATGTCTTTACTGACAAACCAAATCATGTCATTGCCAGAACAGCATTCTTTTTGACAAGGCAAAAAATTCCTAGTCCAATTCTAGGTTTGTTGGGAATTTGTGGCAATGTTTAAAACACCTAAAATGGTTAATGCAAACCTTTCTTCTTGAGAAATTTCTCACCAACAAGTTAGTATTATGGACCAAAGATGCTAAAGAGCTTTGAATTTCAAAAATACGTTAAGTTAGACAAACAATGGGGAAATATCACCAGGAAGAACGTTCTTGAGACTGAGCAGGCTTTCTACCTCTCTGGCAAGTAATTTGTCAAAAGACTGAGAGCAACTCTCTTCTTGTTATATGTAGTGCTGTACTAAGTAGATATCTTATTGAAGTCTGTGGGTGTTCAGCGGTAGTCCCTGCTGCTAGGGAGGCTGAGACAGGAGGATCACTTGAACCCAGGAGTTTGAGGTTCTGTAAGTTATAAGGATGCCAGGGCACTCTACCCAGGGCTTAGACTCTGTCTCTAAATAAATAAGTAAGTAAATAAATATCATCTTTAAACAAAAGAAATCAGGAGTCTTTCAGGAAGTGACTCATTCTAGGACTTGGGCCAGGAAAGGAGAAGATGAGCCCAGAATCTCTTACTGTGACTCAAGGTAACGAAGTCCTCAGTGAGTGCTGGGGGCTTGTCCAAGACACACAGTAACTGACTTGAATGTGAATAAGCTTCTGCTACTTCAGTCAAGCTGAGCATCCAAAGAACGACACAGGAGCCACATGTCCATAGTGATATCAATTAATAGATTGAAACATTTAGCATAGTGCCCAAGTACCTCCCTGTAGAAATACTTCTTAACTACAAATGAGAAAAGTAAAGTTTACATGAGGACACAACTTCAATAAAGTGCTCCAAGTGAACTTTACCTGTCATACTGACAAATCAAAACCATGAGCTACTTGGCAAGGCACGATGAGACAAGGCATTGATTCTTCTTGTGATGGTCCTGCCCTGGGTGCACAGCCAGAATTTGATCATGAGGAAATGCAGACAGACGTCATTTGAGGTATTTAGGTAGAAAATTACTTGCTTGTCCATGTTGGCAAGATGAAGACCTGCATATATATAATATACTTATATGTACACATCTATAGCATGTTTCATAATGTAATCATAGGGGTGCCATCTGACTGCTTTCACCAGGTTTCTTACCTATTATGACGGTGCCAGCCCATTAATTTTATCATATTCTGTTGTTTAAAAGCAAGTCCACATCTCATCCACCCTCAAGGGGAAGGGATTGTACAGGGTGTGAACCATTGGGAGTAGCCATCCTAAAGTCTGACCAATATCGGTGGAAAAAGGAGAGTGGAAGAGAAAGGGCAAATGGAAGATAGCCACCATATTTTAAATAGCAAACTCATAGGATTCTGTAAAAGGGGCAAAGACATTAAAAGAACGAAAAGGGCTCTTGGATATTAAAAATATGGTTGAGTATTTTTTTTCTGACGTTGCATTTTTAATTTCCAAAGTCACATTTTATTTTGTTTAATGTCCCTTCTCTTTAGAGAACTCTTGTGTATGTATTATGGATGTAACATCTCATTTTGTCTCAGAGAATTTTAGTAATCATTGTATTTTTTGATATTTACCCTTTCTGCATAGATTTATTTCTTCTCGGATTCCTGTGTCTTTTGCATTTCTTAGATCTCAATCTTTCATAGTCGGTACTTGTGATTAGACCTAGTGATTATTAACTACATGCTTATATTTGCAGATTTAGAATGAAAAATCTGTGTGACAACTCTGTGACTTTGGGTCAGGTTTGTCCACTGGATTCTTCTCTGAAAGGTGACCTCATTGGGCCCTTTCATTCACCCTACATCATCTGCATTTTGGGGTGCATTGTTTTGCACTGGTTAGCTCCCTTGGAAAATATTTTTATAGTTACATGTTTGGAGGGATAGGACTGGCTGTCAGCATTTGGGGAACTGGGAGGTGAAACTTGAGACTTCAAGTGGGTAAACATACACTTAGCCCTTCAATCATACCTGGTGTCCCCATTTCAAAGACCAAACTTCTAGTCCATCAGCCAAGTGGCATGGGGGGAGAAATCTGACAAGCCAGGTGCCTTTGCATTCCAGGTTTTAGCCCCATCTTTACCTCCACTTCCAAGGCACCTAGTGATACCCATTTCTGAGACTCTCAGAGTTCTGGGTGGAACCAGTGTTGCCTCTCAGCTCTTCCCACTGACTGTATAAAATGCTGTTTCCTCAAGTCTGTAAGGTCAATTACCCTCATTCTCATGCTTTCCGGCTTTCAAAGTTGCTGCTGCCTCCTCTCTCCCTGCTTTTGGGACTTATGTCCACTAAAGAAAAATTAATGGGTTTCAGAGAAGAATTGAATACAAATGTGTATATTTAATCGACCATTTTTTAACTTGAAGCAATGGCTTGCAAGTTACATCACCGATTTCATGCACTATCACATTTCGGGTTCCACCATACTCCTGCCAATTTCATTTTTTGCTTCTCTAGGAATGAGAAGTTCCATCTGAACTCAGCTTCTAACATTCTGAAGAATCATCCTCTTTGATTTTACACTTTTTCCACAAGTGACAATACTGTCCTCTCCTGGTCTAACAAAGGACCAAGGAATCTGTTCCTATGTACTCAAGAAAGTTAGCCCCTTAAAGGAAGTTTTAAATATCCATGTAGTATGGGGAGATGACAAAAGAAAAAAAATCTCCTCCTTGAGGGTCAGAAGAACTGACTCCGAGTCCTGGATCTACTGCTTACTTGCTATGTGACTGCTCTTAGCCTAATTTTCTGATTCTTAAAAATGTATGTATGATCTATGTACAAATGACTTAATAAAAAATAAATTTAAATGGAAAACAAGAGATAATATGCATTTTTACAAGGTTCTTTTGAAAATTCAAAAGATAACTAATGCATGCAAATATCTAGCACAGGGAGCTCCTTAGTGTAAGACAGCAGACAGAAACCTTGCCAGAGGAATGTGTCCCTTAAGAAAAAAGAGAACTCTACAGAAACCAGACGCGAATGTGGTCAATGAACTTCAAACTACGGCAGTCATGAGCAGGAACTGCACAGTATGAAAAGTCATGGGTCCCAAACAAGCACCCTTCACCTCCTACCTTGCCCAAAGACCAGTCTGGTAAGTCAACTAAAATGAGCCAAAGACTGAGAATGTTTCCCATGGAGGAATAGCATAATCTCCCCCTCACCCCCAACTAATGGAGGTGAAGCTGAATGGGAGGCATTTAACAAGGTCTCAGAAAAAAGCTAATGCCCAAATATGACAGGAAAGGAGAGGAGGGAAGAGGGGAGGAATGGAGAAAAGGAGAAAGGAGAGTGAAGGGGGAAAGAGAAAGAGATTAAGAGGTTGCTATTGTCTGAATATTTGAGTACCACCCAAATTCACACTAAAACTTAATCACCAATGAGATAAGGGCTTTGTGGGGGGTGGTGAGAAGAGTTTATGAACACAGAACCCTTGAGAGTGGGATTAGTGCCCTTGTGAAGAGGGCCCAGAGAGCTGCCTTGCCCTTTCCCCCACGTGAGGACACCGGGAGAAGTTGCCTTCTGTGAACCAGAAAGTGGACTCTCACCAGATGCTAAATCTGCCAGCAGCTGTGTCTCGGACTTCCTAGCCTCCAGAACTGCGAGAAATAGCTTTCTATTGTTTATAATCTACCTAGTTTATGGTATTTTGTTGTAACAGCCCAAACGGACTCAGACATCATTAGCCAGGTGCAGTGGCTTGTGCCTGTAGTGCCAGCTATGCAGGGAAGCTTGAGCCCAATGAGTTCAAGGTCAGCCTGGGCAAGATGGCAAAAGTCTGTCTGAGGAAGAGAGTGGAGAGAGAGAGAAAGAGATAGAGAGAGAAGAAAAGAAAGAAGAAAAAGAAAACCAATAAAATAGAAAAAATTAAAAGAAAGACAAGACAGAGGTTATTACAGAAAATGTAGACAAGAGATCAAGAGATAATGGTGGCATTGAACAGTGGTAATGGCGAACAATGATAAGAATCTGGATATGATTTGAAGGTAGAACCTTCAAGAAGGAATTTGGGTATGAGAGAAATAATGGAGTCAAAAGGATCACAAGCTATTTGCTTGGAGAACTGAAAGCCAGGAATTGCCGTTAAGATTGTAGGAAGGTAGATCAAGGAAGGTGTGTGGAAGAAATATGGAGCTTAATTTTGAACATGTTACATCTGAAACATTTACTGGACACTCAAGTCCAGGTGTAAGTCACAATCGCATGTGTAAGTGTGAACTTCTGAGGAATCCTGGCTAGAGATATAAATTTGGGAAGTGTCAGATATGTGTGTGTGATAGGACTGGATGAGTTTATCATGAATTCAAAAAAGTGGGGGAAAAGAGAGACACTAATTACCTAAGTAAACAAATAATTAAAACATCACTAAGAAATCAAGAAATAAATTAGTGAGGATAACGGACAGAATAGTCATTGCTGAAAATTAAATTGCTGACATAATGAAATTATTTAAGATTGCCAAAAAATACAGATGAAAAAGAGATTAAAGCAATTAGGAGGTGCATCAAACAGAGTGCACTGCAAATAGTTCAAGAGGTGTGTCCCTTTCTCGGGATTCTTTGGCCCATTGAGAGGTTCAGTTGCACAAGAGACAGCCAGCATGTGGCAGAGCAGCGTGGGGTGAGGAGGGAACCTCGGGTTCCTGAAAGGAGGCAGAGGCGGTTTCCGACCACGGCAGTGATGTCTGGTGTACATTGCAGAAGTGAAAGCCAGTAAGTATTACTAGACCCCCAATGGGGACGGTAGTACAGCTGGTATCTCAAGATAGCTCACTCTGTTCAGACCTGATTATCTTTGGGAGACTCCCAGGAAAGAATACTGAGGGCTGTGGGGGGCTCTGAGGCCTTTCCTAGAATGTGGGGTTAAAGAACAAGGACGCTTGACACCTGGGGTGTTACTGTTAATGTTATTCCAGGTATGTACTAGGCTGCTGAGGCCTGCTTCAACTCAGATGTTGATCAATTAAATCTACTTCCCTTCTTGCAGAACTTTCATGACGGAGAAAAGTGGCTTATTTCCTTCCTGTGTGTAAAGTTGCTCAGTTGGTATAACACAGTCACTTAAGGAATCAAAGAATGTTTACTGTGTATTTGAAAGTCTTTTTGATACAAACCAAGGTGATGCTCTACTAATGATTCCATTTGTTTCTGAGAGAAATCAACGGACTTTTTGTCCTTCACCTTGACATTCTTTCCTCTCCAGAGCTCAGCTTACCGTGGAAGGCTCTGCTTCTCCTGTCTTCATGTGTAAGGACTACGGGGAAATGCTTTCATTACCTGACATTTATTTCAACAATTTCTTCTTAACTCACTTAGCTTTATTTCTGGTGAAAGTTGACTAACTAGGGCTTCCCTTTTAATTAATTACTTATTAGCACTGCATTTTAACTTCACAAGGTGGATTAAAATCACAGTTTCAACTTCACCGTCCTTCAGCTTAGGTTTCAGTGTATTGATTTGAATAAATGATGCAAATCTGGCAAAAAAAAGGATTTACTGTGTTCTACCAAGTTATAGTCTTAGTAGAGCCTCAATTGAAAGTCACTGAAAAAAAAAAAGTAATCCAGGTGACTCATAGTACCAATTCAAATGTAAAAATAATACAGGCCAGACGTAGTGGCTCATGCTTTTAACACCAGCTCTTTGGGAGACCAAGGTTGCAAGATCACTTGAGGCCGGAAGTTTAGGACCAGCCTGGGCAACACAGCAATACTGAATCTCTACAAAAAGAAAAAACAAATTAGCTGAGCATGGGTGCTACTTGGAGAGTCTGAGGCAGGAGTGTCCCTTGATCCCTGGAGTTCAAGGCTTCAGTGAGCTATGATTATGCTACTGTACTTCAGCCTGGACAATAGAGTAAGACCCTATATTCAAAAAAACTCTCTCTTTCTATATATATGTGTGTGGATAGATAGATAGATAGAAAGATGATAGATAAATAATGACTTCCTACTTGCATACAACAGAATTTAATGGAAACATTCAAGTCATATAACACTTGGTGTTTTTAACATTGTATTTGCAACAGTATTTGTATTGTGAGAATAAATACAGCAATGGTAACCACTGAATGCTTAGTTATATACAGTTTTTGTAAAAATAAACAGATCAAAACACTCCAGTTTACTAAGTCAAATAAGGGTATTCCTGGATTTTTTTTCACAATAATATGTGCTTTGGGAGTTTGGGTGGCCAAATTCAGAATGGCACAAAGGTGGAAAAGAAGTGAGAGGTGTCTTTGGAAACTGGACTGCATTATCAGTATGGAAATCCAAATTTACAACTTAAACCCATTAAGAGCTAATAATTAAATTTTCAAAAGGATTCACTACTGAGTGCTTTTAAATTGCATGCTCTAAAACATAGTGAAATGCTTGCCACTTTTATTGCTAAAACCAAGATATAAGTACCTCTCTTCTCTGAGAGCTGAACCATGGCTCTTACAAATAAGTTCTGGGTCTTCTTTCTAGGCAGGCTCCCTCCACCCCCAAACCCAACCAAGGAAGGTCAAAAAAATATAATTTTTGTAACATTTCATCCATATTTCTATCAAATTGTTTCTGATTAACTTGGTATTCAGCAGCGGCAGCCCCGTTGCTGCTGCCATTGATGACTTGTGTGGGTTTATACAAGCAACAAAATCTGTTACCCAACAATATCTGTTTACCTGAGTAGAAGTCATTTCATGAACAGTGTATTTCAGTGGGCCTGGCATGGCAAGGCCCAGGTACCCCTGCCTGAGCTTCCTTGCATCCTGATTCTTCTTTAATCAATTACTGTTACTTAGAGGTAGAAACACTAAGAGTAGTGTCTTATAGTTTCAGGCTCATTTACAGATGCACTGTTTAAAAGCATTTATGAGCCTGGGGAAGACTAACTTTGAAATTCCTTACCCTAATCAAGAAATGAGTCATTATGATGAACATAAAGTTAGAAATGAGAGTTAAATGACAAAATGAAACAACCACCAAAAACTTGTTCTGGTGAAAACTTCTAGATTATTTTAAAGGAAATATAATAGCAAAATGATTTCTTCACTTTCCTCTACTGGCCCAAGTATAATTGTTGATTTTGTTTTTAACCTTTTGTTTCTCTTTCTTTCTTTTAACAATTATAAGCAGAACTGATGGAATATTGTGCTCCTTTAGGAGTCTAAAAGGTATTTGTTCAAAATAGAAAACTTTTATGCTTTAGAGACACCATCAAGAAAGTGAAAAGTCAACCCTCAGACCGGGACAAAATATTTACAAATCATATATCCAATAAGGGATTTATATCCAGTATACATAAAGGAACTTTACAACTTATTAGTAAGAAAAAAACCCTAAAAAATAGGCAAAGGATTTGAATGAACAAGTATTCAAAGAAATGCACAAATAGCCAATAAGAACATGAAAAGATTGTCATCATTGTTAGTTATTAAGAAATACAGATAAAAACCACTAAATCAATTTCTTACCAACTAAAATAGCTATAATAAAAAATGAACAATAACAAGTATTGGTGAAACTAGAACCCTTCATTGCTGGTGGGAACGTATAATGATGTAACCATTTTAAAAACAGGTTAGTAATTTTTTAAAAAGTAAAAAGCACAGGTTCAGCAATTTTTCTTCAAGGTATCTATCCCCCAAATGAAAACATATGTTCACTCACAGACTGGTACAGGAATATTTGTAACAATATCAATAACAATATCTGAAAAGGAGAAACAACCTCAAGTTCAACTGTCTATCCTTGGATGAGTGGATAACACATACAATGGGACCCTGTTCACCCATGAAAGGGATGCATGCGTGTTATAGTAGGGACGAACCTGCAAACCTCAAAACATCTTAGTAAAGAGCCTGATAAAAAAGAACACACATTATTTTATTCCATTTACAGGATAAGTCCAAAAAAAGGCAAACATAGGCAGGGTGTCCAATAATTAATACCTAAAGTTTCTTCAGGGGTTCTTTAGTGAATTTCCAGGAGTGAGATGTGTTACTTCTCACAGAGATATCCCTTCCTGACCTGGAGAACATCTTCCTAATTTCACAAGAATGGAAAAGCAAGCCTACAATGTACTCAATACTAATAGGAAACTAGTAGAAGAACAACGACACCCCCACATGAGAAAAAAACAGTTAAATTCAAGAAGGGGGGGCAGGAGTGTGGTAAGTGCTCACCTATGGGGTCCAATGTGGGGGTACAGGGCCCACCTCCTGGGTGAAGGGCTCACCTGCAAGCTGGATTTTACCCAACCAACCCAAACAATGTAACCTAGTTGTATGTACCTTACACTAATCTGAAAAAATAAAATAAAATAAAATAAAATCCCTTCCTGTAGTCAAGAACGGGTCTTGTTAAATTGTAGGAGATATTAAGTAATTTTTAAACCTGATAAAACAAGACTCCAATTTCAAGAAATTTTAATATCTTCTTCCTATAGATTTTAAATCTGGTGAAAAACTCATGAAGTGCCCTCTAAAACAGAGCAAACAAAAAAGCCCTTGTTTCTCTATTATTTCCCAGAGAACAAAGACCGTGCCGGTGTTAAAGCTAAGTGTGCCCTCAGATGCCTCTGTCCCAGCTTTTCACCCCACACCTGTTTTATTTTTTTCCTGAAAAGGTAAAGAAATGGAAAATTGCTCTAACAAGTTTTAAGTCCCTTTCCTAACTTACTGAGTGCAGAAGTCCAAGTTCCAACGTGATTGTTATTTCGAGTGAAAAACTTCTCTCTGAACATCTGAAGTCGGTACATTAAGCCACAGGCCCGTTGGCTACCTACTCCCTTCCCCCACCCTTTATTTATTTATTTTTTAAAGATATATTCTGCATGATGGAAGCTAAAAGGTGGCAGCTGTGCCAAAGTAGTGGACTCTAAATCGCTGAGCAAAAATGAGAGAGGGGAGGCTCTGATTGCTCACAGCACAGGAGTGAATATGTGCTCTCAACCACAAATCAAGCAAGCTGAAAAAAAAAAAAAAAGGCCCAATCAAGGCAGTAATGGCCTCCACTTCACAATCAGACAAGTGCTTCTTACTTGAAAAATCCTACCATTTATAGCTGATTGCTAACCCTGGCCTCATTTCTAATCTAAAGGGCGAGTAATAATTTGGGAAAGGAATTATAACAACTTCCCAACAATTTAGCAAATTGTTATTATTTCAGGGGAGGGGAGGGTGGAAAGGAGTTGCTTTTGTAACATGTTTCTCTTGTGGGCTACCATTTTCGTGACATCAAATCCCATTGCTGCCATGCCAGAAAAGCAACTAAGATACATTGGAAATATATTTTTTTTAATAAAATGAATAAAGAGAGAAAAGTGATATTGTACGTCATGTTTTAATATGGTGGAAGTTGTAGGTCTCCAGAGAACAAAGGGGGAAGAGGTGCTGAAAATTCTTCTGCACACATTTACCTATAGTATCTCCCAATAAGTGGGGGTGATTATCCCCACCTTTGAGTATCATTGCTTGGAAAGAATTTTGACCTTTCAGAGACGTTAACTTCATCGACAGCGTAATACCTTTGAATGTTCCACGGGGGCTTTCTTCCAGTGTGGATGAATTTGGGTCGCTCAGGTAGGGTTTCTCTTAACAGAAATATTGCTACATAGTCACCTACTACATTTTTATTTTCTAACTTCTCCGTTAGGATGTGCAGATAGCGAATCATTTCATCAACATTTTAATCCTTGAAATGAATGACCTTCAGCATAGGTACTGATTTGGAGATTAAAGTTATTCCAATAAGCCAGGCACACAAGTGTGATAGTCTCTTGACAAAGCAACTAAGCCTAGAGAGCAAATGTAATGCTGTATGAAAAAAGAAATTGTCTGTAAGAGCAGAGAACAGAGACATACTACACTGAAACGCAGACCCGGGAAAGATAATAGAGGCCACTCTCTCCACGCTTAATTCTTCTACAAATGAGGAAACAGAAGCCAGGAGTGAGTCGTGAATTCCTAAGGGTCACACAGAGATTAAACTAACACTGCCCTTTCACCCCTACTATCACACCTTGTGCATGGTGCCCTGCTCTCTCATCATCATTTTTCCAAACGACTTTAAATTATGCATTTTTAGGAATGTGGCACCTCAGCCCCATGTAGTGCCAGTATCAGCGATTTGTGGTAATAGGATCTGCTTGACATCAACACGCAACTTTCAACCTGACGTGTGAGCAATAATAATCCCGTTTCTGCACGTTTTGCCACTTTCCGTTGTACTTGGAACAGAACTTTTCTCTAGTCTAGAACCCATTTGTCCTTAGATTCAAGAATGTTAAAATGTCTTCTATTGAAAATACATCCCATTCTCTTTTATTTCCTAATTTAAGTCCAGTTACTTAAAACAGAATAGACAACTAGTAACGGAACCCAAATTCAATATTGTCCTTTCATTTCTTCTTCCCAAGTAGGCAGCTAACAGTCGAAGAATTCTGTGGGCAGAACACAGGCAGTTGTCATGTCTGGAAAATCAAGCCACAATTCTGAGTCTAAGTTAGGAAAAGGGGAGGTCTCTATCATTTGCATCAATGCAGGCTTAATAAACGTTCCTGTCATTTATTCATTTTTAGCAGACAAAATAACTTTCTTTCGGTATCTTCCACATGTTAGGAAATACTAGGAAATCTATCTAGTTTTTGAATCAAAGGAAATATTTTGATTTTAGATTGAAAATATTAAACGTGGTACACTATGTGTTCTGAAGCTCAACAGATTTTAAGCAGATCTAAAAAAATTAGATTTAAGAAAACAAATATAACTATCTTTATTTATGTGTGTAGCTGAAGTAAGAAGGCTACATTTTTCAGATACCCAGAAATGATTTATAGCTTGCAATTACCCACTCCGTTCAATATAAACAGGATCATAAGTCAGATTGCATAATCTAGAGAACATTCAAAAATGCATAATGCTGTTCTGAAAAAAAAAAAATATTTTCCTTACATCGTGTTCAGCACGATGACCTTCAAGTGAATTTTTAAAAATAAGTAGTTTATGTTATTATGTCTCAGAGAAGAAAAAGAGAATAATTGTAGGGAGGAGTTTGAAATTTTAAAACTTTTAAGAGGAGAAAATAAGAGATATTGTCACGGAAAGTATTAATTTTGTTACGGGAAGAAAAAAGCTTTGTTCTAACAAATGCATGCTTCGCAGCAGTTTGAAAATGAGAGAAAAATAAGATTTCACTGTGGCTTAGGTGGATCAGAATATAAAGGCTGAAGAGTGGAGCCAGCAAACTCTAAAGCTGACCGATGTGAAGTGGCAAGCACAGGCACAGATGGGAGATACGGCCTCCCGCCCTGAGGACTGGCGCACGAACGTTTAGTTAAATTAACAAAAATGAACTCGAGATAAGAAACTCAAAGCACACTTTTGTTTTACGCTTTGAAAATTAAACAAGGAAATGGAATATATTCACAGCTCGACTAGGAAAAAAATCAGAAATCCGAGCCCAGAAAAATGTTTTTCCAGGATAGCTCTTTTCTAGGAAATGTCATATCCCTAACCTTTCTTTTAAATTAAAAACTAAACGTGGTTCGCTGTTGACACAAACTAAAATGACCCCTAGTGTCAGGAAAAATGGTCAGTCACAGGCGCCGAGTCATCGATAACCACAGGACTGTGAGCACACACATTTTGTCACTTCCTGGCATAAGAGGCTGGGTTAGTCAACACAAAAAGACCCAGAGTGTGTGATAAAGGAAATCGCCTTTCTCCTGTCCATGAAATAAAAGCATATATAATCCTCAAGTCCACTCAAGGGAGTTTAGATTTTTGTCATCTGGAAAGGATTTTTCTCTCATCACGCAATATACGTTTATAGCTATGAATTATGGCAGATGTAGCCACAAGGTGGGGGGGAGACAGGATATTTTAATGAAAATTCTGGCAGCATCGTCAAGCACAATGTGTGGAAGAATTTCAAGGCAAGTTTTAGTAGTGAAACCTATAGCTGGGAGAGCGCAGGTTTTACAGACTAAATGGGAAAGCACTCAAGCTGCTTGAGCTGTGCCAATCAGTAGATGTATTGAAGGGGACTCCAAAATTTTAAAGTATTTAAAAGGACTTGCAGCCTTAAACTGACACAAATGAATTCTGTGGTAGCCACTTAACTTTTACACCTCCAGGAGTAGATTTTGAGAGAGAGTAGCAAGGCGTGGAGTTCCCAGAAAGATCGAAGAATAAACGTAAAGAGACATTTTTACTAAGAAAACACCACTGAAAAGGGGTCGCCTTATGAATCAATAATTAATAACTAAACAATACTATGATATTTTTATATTTACTGTACACGATAAACGAAATATACTAGGTGCTGTGGTTCAGCGATGCAATGGGAGAGTGAAACAAAAATTAGCAAATAACCTCCACTGATTATAACCAGTGCACAATGAAACATTGAAATACAAAATGCAGGTGTATGTTTTAAGCTTTTTAGAAATTACCGGTCATAAAGATAGATATTTATGTTAAAAATAAGATGTTTTATTTGCATGACATTATTTATAAGTCAAAAAAAACAGAGAAAAGTGAACGTAAGGACTCATGAAATATCGATTTGTGATATAGGTTAAAAATGAAAATTACCGGCCTAACATCCAAGCATAATGCAATTAATTTCAGGAAAAAAATGGTACAGACATGGGAGTATTAAAAATATACACAACCACTTTCAAATATATGCTTTGAATTCTGCTCTCATCCTAATTTGAAAGCTTTTCTGGGAGAGAAAACATACCAAGCTTCCTGTGTGCTTACTACTACCAGAGTAATTACTGAAGAATATGCCATGATGATAAACTTCATTACTCAATGACATTAGTAAACATTAAAACATTTAAAGAATACTGTGCTGCATTATGGTTTATTCTATTTAAACCTCACAATTACTGCAGTCTTTTCTACTTGTATTTCTCTATGGAATGAATTGCTAGAATTTGATAATCTGTTGCTAATGCAAGCTGATATTACAGTCATATGACCTAATTAAACATCGGGATTCATATTTTAAATATATAATTACCACTGTGTCTTTTCTTCAAGTGTAATTACTAGTTTCTACTTTAATAACAAAAAATTGGTGTTCATATCAACAGACTATGGAAAGTTTTCTGGAAAAGGCTTTTCTTCTCTGATTGTAAAGAGACAATGAAAAATCTCGATGTTGAAACTCATATGAATATTATTTTCGTGGAATAGATTCCCTTTTATCATTGAAGAAATTTCCGCATCAGGAATTATGTATGTGTAATTTCTTGCTGTCACTTGGAATCCATTCATGTTTTCTTATAGAAGCATATTTTCATTTTTGGCATTTGAGAAATTCATCCACAACGCTAATGTGATATGTAAGTGAAGCAACACATTTTCATTATTTTAAAACAAAATGGCTCAAAGATTTGGGACTTTGGGGAAGAATTTTTTATTTCTGAATTGCACAAAATCATTCATAATTACCTCTTAGTGATTTCAATATCACAAATCCCTTCTGATTAGCCCTCTTAAAAAAAGAGACAAACCCGCTTCGGGATCGTTTGGCCCTGTTGGAAGCCCTGTCTTAGAGAACGACAGATTATGTAATTAAATGGCATCGTGTTTTCCATAGAAAGAAGGCATGATACTGGAACGGATGCAAGCTATATGCTCATTTCTGTATTTAGACTGCTCCACGCAAACAGGATAGCAGGCCGACCGACCAACCGACTTAAAGGAGCGTATGTAGCTTTTCAATTTTAAAAAAATGGAAAGGAAGAAAGCAGAAGTGATTATAGAAATGGCTGCTGAAATAGAACCCTTTTCAAGAGCTATTCTTCATCCCTTGAGTGAAAGAACGTCCCCACGAATAGTCTTTTCCCCTCTAGGGACGGATTTACTTGCAGTGCAGTGCAGAGAAGTCTGGGGAAGCAGTTAAGTTTAGGATCCAAACAGGAGATCCCGCAAGAAAGCCAAATCGTTAGCTTCTTGGAGGAACACATTCCAAATGCCTTCTGAAGTTTTTAAGTGATAATACAAATGTGATATTTAAGAAAAATGCTTCTTTGTTTTCTAAGTGAAAAGTGTGAACTCGAGATGGCTGGGACAAACCAGTTTTGCTGTGCCTGTATTTAACACCCCACAGCAGCAGCCAGGAAATGAATCCCTGAGACGGCCCAGCATTTGATTACCATTGTCCTTTTATTAACGACAGTATCTCTCACCAGCTTTTACATTTACATTTTCTTAATTTAGTTCTACTTTTCTACCACCAAACCATAATTATAGTCCTAAGTACTCACCTATGCTGTATTTTGAACTCCTCAGCACTGCATTCTAAATTGAAAATGTACCGTTTACATTTTGCCCGTGTCACAAAGAAAGTCCCTCACAATCAAGGGGTCAAAAATAAGCTATTGATGGTTGTATAAAATCTGAAATAAATTGTCACCAGGAATCAATGACCATCAAAATCTTAGGATGGTTATTTTAAAAGAATAGGAATGGGTTATTTGTGAACTTTCTGATTAAATGGAGATAGTTAAATTTTGTAGCTATCTGCTAAGGATTCAACATTATAGTTTACATAAAGACTAAAAAGATCTGCATGAGTAATAGAAACATTAAAAGCACAAAAGAACACAATTTGACGTGGAAATCTATAATCCTGATAAATTTAATTATAATTGCCCTACCCTTTTTCTAGGACACCTGTAAATGTAGTACAAGTGAGTTACAGTTTACTTCGTAGTCTATGCATAAAATAACACATAGATTCATCTTTTGAACTTGAATAAAATGATGTTGGTTATGAATTCCTTGTATATATACTGATATGTGAAATGTATTTGAGGGTGTGAAGATGGTCTTAACAAGTCTACCTAAATGCACATTTTAGACTCAGATTAAAATTTGAAGTAAATTTTGTTCCAAAAAAATTTCTTTTAGTTTACTCTTCAGATATATTTTTAATGGAATACTGTAACAACAAAGGTGAAAACTTCTGGATAAATTGCTTCTGCTATTAAAATACTATATTACTAAAACATCATTTGACATTAGATAATTTAATTTGTTAGAAGGGTAAGTGGGAGATGTGTTTTCTTAGTATGATTTCTTCTTAAAAATAAGAACTTTGAAAATATTCTGGAATTGGTCTTATAAAGAAAATCAAACAAACCGAAGCCCCAGTCTTGAGTGAGGCTCAGGAGGCTCTGCTGTGCCGACTGTGTGTAGTACTCTGCCACCTGGTGGCTAACTGTGAAAAATCAACGTCTTTGGACATTACTTTCCCCTTTCCCTCTTTACCCTCCCTTTTATAGAACTGATGAATTTGATAATATGCCTGTTGCTATGGGGAACACTGGCTAGTTTATGTGACTTACTCAATTTTCCTTTGCCTCACCTCAAAGCACTGGTAAAAATTAGCCACAAAGATTAACAGGAGGCTTGGCTAACTTACTGGCAATTGTTAAGAAGTATAAAATTAGCCAACATTTCTTAATCTGTGCATAGTTCTTTCCTTCTAGGAGTGAAGAATAGTTTGTTTAAGTCTTACCATGTTCCAAAACTACCTTCCATAGGGTTAGGTATTAAGTCATGAAAATCTGAGGAGATAGTGTTTTATTGCATTAATATGAATATTTCTGCTGCCATATTATAGATAAATGAACTTAATAGACGGTTTTAGGTGTCATTTCTGTCCACACATCCCATGGATTATGTAAACTATAAAATCCAACCTTTGAATACTGATCATTTACTGATTATTGCACACTGATGGACCATTCTGTAATGATGAAGAGGATGGGAGGGAAAGGACGGAAAGGCGGGCAGGAGGGAGGGAGACAGAGAAAGAAAGAAATTGCTATGAACACACCTAGTGCTCAGAACTTAGTTTTCAAATGCTAACGCCCTCCAAAAGGAAATCAGCTCTTTGGTCCATTGTGTGGCTGGGGACAGTGAATGTGTAAGATGAGTCTGGAGCGTCTTCTTGTGCAAGATAATAAGAAAATGCTCAAAAACAGATGAAGACATGCCAAAAATACAAAGGGGCCAATTTGAAGGGACTCCCACTGGCCAAATATGGAAAAACTATAAGCATTAACAGTAATGTGCTCACATGAAAGAAAAACTCAAATTCAAGAAGCTGAGGGGTAGGGGATTGGGGGGGGGTGGTTTCCTACCCAGCAGGAATGATGTGTGGGTGTATGGCACAATTTCTGGGTGAAGGACAAAAGTACAACTTGGGCTTTATCTTACAAGTGCAAACAATGTAACCTATTTGTATGTACCGTCATATTAATCTGAAATTTAAAAAAAGAAAAATATAAACACTAAAATAAAAAATGATAGCAATAGATTATAACTTCTTAAAAAAATAAGAATCCATGAGTTCATATGAGTGTGTGTGTGCGTGCGTGTGTGTGTGTGTATGGGGTGCAGGTGAAGTATTTCTTTGAAGTTGGATGCCAACTAATAAATGTAGAAGGAATAAAATAATGATAGAAAGTATAGCATGGTAAATATATAGCCCAGTAACACAGTCATTTATTATCAAGTATTACATACTGCACATACTTATAGATGCTATACTTCCAACTGGGACCACAAACACATGAGTAATGCATTGTGCCATGACTTTCACAATGACTACATCACTGGGTGATGAGAATTTTTCAGCTCCATTATGGGAGCTGCATGGGACTACTGCCCTGTATATGGTCTATTGTTGACTGAAATACCACGTGTCACATGTATATTTAAGGGATGTTAAGGAGTGAATAGATTTCAATGTCTCTTTAGGTTTATGGCTGGCACCTGGTCTCTCCTCTCTACTAACTTCAGAGGTCTACAGCAATTGTAGGTGTTGGAGGCAGCCTCTCTTCCACATTCTCATCCATATGCTCAGTTTATGGAACCAATGGCAAGAACAGTCCCTTAACTCACCTAAGGTCTTGATGACTCTTCTATAAGGTGTAAACACAAAGTCTATGGCACAGGTACATTGCACCATCTGATCATGTCACTTTGGTTTTTTATTAGAAAATCTCCAATGACATCCTCTGGAATAAGTTCGCTACCAGTAGATTCCAAACGTGCTGGGTTGGTCTTACCAGAATCACTTGGATGAGTTGTTTTAAAAAATAGATTCCTAAACAGATTCCTAGGCTGCAGGTTGAAGATCCTGGTTCGAAGGGCCTCAGTAAGCAGCACCCCCGTGCTCTGTCCTGGCCCAGGGAACCCTGATAGCCACCTTCAGGAAACACTGATCTCCTTCCTGCCAGAGGAGAAGGCTCCTCCTGATTGAGCTTCAGTCAGATCAACTCATTTCATACCATGTGATGTATTTCTGCTTTTCTGGAATATTTGCCATCACTGAATATCACATACTTTTTAGTGCCTTGACTCCATGATACATCCGCAGCCCTCAAAAGCTTTTCTTGGGTTTTTTTCAAGTTGACCTGTACCTTGTTCTTTAGGACCTAAACAAAATGTTTTATCCTTGAATTGAACTTCTAGTATCCCCTCACCTATAATCAATTATTTCCATGTCTTGGTTCCTATAATAGTATGTATCATAGAAGTGACACATAGAAATTGGTAGTTATATGCCCCCAAAGGAATTTGTAGAACTATGTACTTAACTTCATGAATTTGGTTTGCATCATGAGTTTGAATCACAACCAAGGATATAGTAATCTAGCATTTCAGCTATTATAATTGCCAACATTAAAATGTCAGCTATTATTTAAAATAGATTAATGACATCATTTTTAAAAACATACCCAAAATAATCCCAATACTTGTCTTAGGTCAAGTTCTTGCAGAAGAAATCATTTGAACACAGGTGATTTATTAAGCAGCTGCTTTCCAGAGAAACAGTTAAGGAAGTGGAGACAGAGCCATAGGATAGCAGGCAAAGTCCCAGTGTCAGCCTGGTCCTGCTTGTTGTAACTGTGGCCACCCATAAGAAAAATATGGACCCCATTTCAGGTACAAATCAGAGGTGATTTATTACACCTGCACAAGCAGGTCACTGCCCCAAAGGGCAAACGGCCTCGAAGAGAAAAGCAGACAGCCTTTTTCATTGCTATGTGGCAAGCCAAGTGAAAACAGAAGCAAAACATGACGGTTAGCTGGGGGCGGTAGTTGGCTCAGGGAGCTACTGCGTGGCGATTGGAATGGGAACTGCTTGGAAAGCTTAGTAGCATGGGAAACTCTGCTTGAGTAAGTTTTTACCATTGTTTTAACTGTGGCTAAAGGGTCAAGGGAACACAGAGAATTTCATCAGAAATCTGTTCTCAGAATTAACCCAAGGTGGGGGGCACGCTGGGGACCAAGGCTGAGACAGGCTGAGACAGACTCGGGTCTTTTGGGGGGCTGTTGGCTTATAACATGCTGAGAGCTCAGATGGCAACAGCACATCTATGTCTATCCCTTTCTGGGCCACAAAATCTCTTTTTTAGCTGTGTACTTGTCATCATTGGGTATGAGACAGTGAGTGTGGGTATGTATGGTGGCACTGGGGTTACAGGGAAGAGACTTCCAGGCTTCTCCTTTGATCCAATTGGGTGAAAAAGCTTCAGTGATCTGAAGTAAAAGCAGCAAAGCTCACAAGCTGGAAGCTGGAGCACAGCATTGTAGTAAGGGATCCCTGGTTATCTGGATGGGGTTGCAAAGCTGTCCTCAACAATACACCAACAATTTGATATTATTATACCAATTTAAACAATACATTAGACTTCTCATTCTGGGAAAAGGGAGTAGAAATATTTTTCCCTATTCTTTCCACTAAGTGCAATTAAAAAACTCTGAACATTACATATAAAACAAATGTAAGGTATCTCTGAAAGGCACAGAAAATGAACCAGATAGTAATCTTGGGATCTGAAGAATGTCACAGTGGCAAAACCAAAAATATCCCCACATAGCCAAGACTGGGCACCAGGAAAGTCAGCAACCCAAGTGCCGATGAGCTTAGACAAAAACCTGCTCTCTCTGGCCAAAGAATCAGGAGAAGACTAACAATAGAGCAACCTTTATAAAATAACAGCTGTACTGCTAGGGTACAGCAGTTGGCCAATGCTTAGTAGATAAGTCAGGGCAAGCAAGTTGGGAATCACTATCTGATAGATTAAATAAGGAATGGATGAGATGGCTGGGGTGAAGACAGCAACGCAAAATGACAGCCAAAGACACAAGTTTTGGAATGCCTTCGGAGTTATTACCCTTTAGTTGACAATTAGAACAATGTAGGAGCTTTAAAAAGAAATACAATACTTAGTATCCCACTGTGGAGATCTTTTGAGTGCTTTCTGTGTTTTTTCAAAGTTTTGTAGGTGATTTTAAGGTGCAATAAATGTTGAAAACAGTGATGTCACTGGAGGGAAAAAGAACCAAGAAGGATTTGCCATTAAAAAAGGAAGGAAGTGATTCAGAAGAGAAGCCAAGGAAGCCAAGGAAGGGGCAGATTCACGGCCATGGGAGTCGCCAACAGTACCAGATCCCTGCAGGGTAGTAAAGAGATCAAGGACTCCAAGGAGGTTCTTTCTCGAAAATGAAACAAAGTCTGTGAAGACTGTTAGAGGACTTACTTAATGTTGTGGGAATACTAAAATAAATTAAGTCCGTAATTATCAATATCTTACTCTATAATAGGTCAATTAGAGAGCAGTTCAGGGCAAAGATAGGAAAAAGGAGTAAAGGAAAAAACCTTACAATAAATGTAGAACTCCCTGGACACCATCCCTGATGATTTTATGTAGAGGATAACAGATGTCCATAAAGTCCACCTATTTTAAAAATGATAGCACAAAATGCTGCCTGTCAGAAGGCAAGCATCTCGGGTGCAGATAAAAATATGATTTATATAAAGTTAAGACTCAGATAAATGATAAAAATATTAGGAAATGCCCAAATCCCAACACTGAATGTTTACTAACAGTAATTCTTATTTCATATTCTCCTATTTTTATCTTATAAGAGTGACTGGTTAATTTCCCCTAAGGTGTACAATTTTTATGATTCGGTGCATTGTGAAATACAGTATGAAATCATCCTCATTTCATAAGAAAATATTAACATACATGCATAATGGTCTTAGTAAATGCTTTCACGTTAACTTGACACAGTCAACACTCCCATTGTACAGATCAGGCATATATTAGAATTGCTATTATGCAGGAGAAAGGAAAGTCCCTGGAAGTCAGGCCACCTGCTTGATGACCTCCAGCTTCTGTGAAGCAGTCAGAATTCAGACTCCAAACTTCTGATCCTTGCCATTTTCCATAGCACATTTGTTGTATCAGGTTGCCTGTGTCTTAAATCATGTCTTTCTTAAGAAAGAGTTTTCACTATGTTGTCCAGTCTGGATTTGAAGTCCTGGGCTTGAGTAATCATCGGCCTTGACCTCCCAAGAAGCTGGGACTACAGGTGCCCACCATCATGCCCTTAGTTATCATCTCTGCTCAGGCTCAGTAAAACCTCTGCCCATGTGCTTTGTAAAGAGTGTGCCAGTAGCAAGAGGGTTCAGGTATTTTGTCCTGAACAAAAAGGGTATCAGTTGTTTTAAACACAAAGTCAAAAGCGGAAAAAACTTGTCATTAGATCCAGGCCAACAGAAGCAAAGCCTGACTCCTTAAAAACAGGTGGTTTCAAAGTTAAAAATAAGAAAAATGTTACTGTGATTTTTACTTAAATATCCCTGATGTTAAAGGTCTCTTGATAGGGTATGATGCTCAGTTTTCTTGTTTTGCAGAAGAAATTGAAACAAATAAACAAAGAAAGAGGGCTTAAAAAATAATAATTTTAGTTTTTAAATGAATACGTGACTTAAAAAAGAAGTATTTAATGAACAAACATTATACAAATCCATCTACATTTATAAGATAGATTTCTCTAAAGTATAAAGAAATTTTGCTTTTCTGAATAGCTAATACACTCAACAAACTAAAATACTCTTATAAAGAGCAGTGTTATACAATCTATCAAGACCCTTCAGAGCCAAATCTTAGCAGTCTTCAGGAAAAATGCTCACATCGATTCCTGGACGGTCGCCATCATTTTCAAGTTCATCATCATTTTCTTCTGCAACACCTTTGCCATGCGCTTTTTCTGGGTTTCTTTTTTTCTTATGAGTATGTGATGGGTGACTTTTCTCCTTGATCTTGGGGTGTGAGTTACTCAGAGCTTCCCTTTCCAAAGCACGCTGTAGGCAGGTGTGAAACCTATAAAGAAACAAGTACTACACTTACACCTGAGTGTCCCCACACTGAATGACTCAAATGCACAGTGTTACACCTGAGTGTCCCCAAACTGAATGACTCAAATGCACCCTCACCTTAACCATTATGTAAGTTTGACAATGTCTCTTATTACCCTTATAAATATAAAATATATCTATGAAATAGTATGTCTCTTGCCTTTATCATTATTTAGTTAGGAAAATAAATGTTTTCAGTTCTTTAAGAACCATCCTGAAAATTGGGGTGGAATTACCTCTTGACAACCTCTACCTACCTCGATTTCCATCCCAGATGTAGGGGTTAAATATAAGAGGGTAAAAAAGAATGAAAATGGTTATTTCTTTATAAAAATATCATAAACGTTAACAGAGGTCCATTTTAGAGAATTTGGAAAACATGAAATTACAAATACAGGTCACTCCAAATAACTACCTAGAGAACCACTGTCAATGTTTTTACTTCTTTCCAGTTTGTTAATGTAGTCTGAATTAATAAATTTATAGAGGCACAAATATACCGATTGTTTTTTTACACAATTAGAATATTACATGCTTTACATTTTCTCACGTTAAAGAAATATTCATTTCTTAAGAAATATTCATTTAATATTTATTGAAAATATTCTCTGTATCAAATGAACTACAAAATACTACTTTTTAATGGTAATATAACACTATGTCATCTAGATTGACCTTTACTTATTTCTTTAGAATTATATGGTTAAAGGGTATGTACATTTTATAGCTCTTGATAAATACTGCCTATTTTCCAGAATGGATGTTTTTAAAAAAAATGCTTCTAACTGAAGCACTTGAGAGAGACCACTTCACCCCCACACTGAATGTATCACCAACACACACACTACACTTTTGATAGGTGAAAATGGTATCCCATTATTGTAATTTTCATTTCTTTGTTTGCAAGTGAAATTCAATGTTTTTCATTTGTTTATTAGCTGTTTGAAATTTTCTAAAATGTAAGTTGTTCTTTCCCCTTATTCATTTTTCTACTGTAGTTTTCATGTTAATTTTGTGATATGATAAACTGTAAGCTCTCTAAAAATTGGGGCTTCATTTCTTTTCTACACCTATGTTAACACCTAACACAATACTCTACTTTATTCTTATCAACAATGCATAGATATATTCAGTCCTTTTATTCTATATTTTATTCAACATTTTTTTATTACACTGTTGTGGAAAAAAAATGGCTAATTTCACTCTACTCATAGCCAAATGGTTGTTTCATCTGACCCATGTCCTGACCTTATAATCCAAGACACAAAGTTCTCCGTAGCCTTCTCGGGTCTCGAAACTACACATATTTTTTGCCTGAAAATCATTATGCATGGAATTATCTTACAATGTCTGGGGTCAGTCCCTGTCTCTCTTGGTCTCCCCATCAGCTGGTCTGGTCTTGCTCAGACCACAAAATAAGTCACTTAACTGTCCCTGTGTAATGATCTCTTCTTACTAAGTGGGCCTGGGAAATACTTTTCATAAAAATTTTCTGTTAAAGATATTTTACCTCCCAGTTGTTTGTACCCTCACATTAACCTGAAATTATATATATATACATATATATATATATATATGGAGAGAGTGTGAGAGAGAGAGATTGTGTGTGTGTGTGTGTGTGTGTGTATAACCTCTTTGATTTTCAATTTTTCAGAATACTTCTTGCTGTTGAAATGTTACTCATTAGGATTTTTTGTTTTAAAGATTCTCTTAACTACAGACATTTGGATTCTGAAACTTTGGTCCCCTGACAAACTAATTTTAGTACTAAATGCCTGACTGCATAACTCATCACACCCTGTGTTTATTTTTTTCCCTTTTCAACCTCAGAAGAGTAACTCTTTCTTCTCATGTGGCTGAAGGTACAGCTGCTGCCAAAGGAGCTCCCTAATTTGTTCACACTTTGTGAATTCACATGTAATCTTCTAATCAGTATCTTAAGACACTTTTTACCCTTCTTTAATTTTTCCCTGATTTTATCTGATGAGCAGCTCTTGATGGCAGCGTGCACATTATAATCTCAAAACATATTTTTGAGTCAATGGATTTAAAGCATAATTTGATTTTATAGTTGGTGAACGTGGCTCAATTAACTTCACCAGGTGTATAGTTAGTTGATCTTGGGCTATATTTATAAGCTTATTGAAATTCAAGTAAGAAAACAGAGAAAACTGATTTGCTACCTCTTGCGACTTAGCAAACAGTCTTCATGGATTACTACCCAACAAGTGTAGAAACTTCTGGCGTGGTACCAAGAAGTACAGACAGACAGTTCAAACTCTGAAGTTCGGTGCTCCTCAGTTGCGTAGTTGAAATTATTACCTTAATCAGAACACTCAAATTGTTTCAAGACCTGGTTTTTGTGGTCCTGGATTCAGTTAGAAAATCATGCTCTAATGCCCCATGACATCCTTGTACGTAATGAATTAACTAGAAATACGCAATCAATATACCTTCCAATTCTTTTCTTGTTTTCCTCCATTTTTTGATTTGCCACATTTAATAGGAAGTCGATATATTCATCTGTCACCATCAGTTGTCCCCTGTGGCTTAATGGAACTTCTAAGCCATGTGTACTCCGTACAGCCTACAAGGAAAAAACAATTTAGATACAAAGACTTATGTAATGGCCACTGAAGGTAGGACAGGAAAAGTCCCAGTCGGGGTGTCTGAACATGGTTTAGTTCCATTTCAGCGTTTCAGTTTGTGTTTTTATATAATTGAGCTGGACACAGTAGAATCAAAGGAGATTAAATAGATTTTCCCAATATATACTGTCAGTTCTAAAGAAAGGCCTTCTACTCATTGTTTTTCAGAGAAGCAGATGATATCAAACAAACCAATAACAGTTAACAAGTTCAGTCTTGCTACAGCTTAGAAAGCTTAATACACAGTTTAAAGAAAAGAAGTGAGTGAAACCTCCACAGAAACCTCAAGGGAAAGTCAAAAGGGAGTGGATGCCAAAGAGTCTTAGTGCCGCCTGAGCCAAGTTCGGTCCTGGGAGCGAACCACGCTTCCTGCCACACGGCCACACGCGGTGGCTGCTTCTCCCCACATCATGGGTGACAATCTTAGCAACCCTGTTGATGAAACCGTCAACATGTCCCAAGTAGATCTGAACACTGGACAGAGGTTAAGAACAACAAGTAAAATGCTACAGAAACCATTATGAAGAATAAAAATTCATTCGATAAACCTTCTCTGAGCACCTGCAATGTTCCGGGCCCTCGTGAGGTGCAAACACACAGAATGAATATACGTAACACAGTCCCCGACTTTAGGAGCTCACACTTTAGAACAGGAAATACACAGGTGAACAGGGAGTTAGGACAAGTGTTAGGAGAAATACACACATACGAGGTGCTAAGAAAATGGAAGATGGGCAGCTATTGAGTCTGAGAACTCAGCTTTAGACTAAAGGAAGCATTGGAATTGGGATTTTTAAAGGTAAGTGTAAATTGCCAGACATAAAAATGGGAGGGGAACATTCTGGCTGAGGAACAGCTGACCCGTAGGTATGGAGACATGAAAGCGTGTGATACAGTTGGGAAACGACTTACAGTTTTATTTGGCTGGACTATGAGTATGTAAGTGGGAGATGATCATATATGAGTAGGTACAAAATAGTATGGGTAAGGCCTTGAACACCAGGGAAAATATCTGGAGACCTTCATTTCGTTTTTCTTTTTTTTTTTTTTTTGTAGAGACAGAGTCTCACTTTATCACCCTGGGTAGAGTGCCGTGGCATCACACAGCTCACAGCAACCTCCAACTCCTGGGCTTAGGCGATTCTCTTGCCTCAGCCGCCCAAGTAGCTGGGACTACAGGTGCCCTCCACAACGCCCGGCTATTTTTTTGCTGCAGTTTGCCTGGAGGCAGGCTTGAACCCGCCACCCTCGGTATATGGGGCTGGTACCCTACCCACTGAG